>JARYGA010027277.1:0-88947 GCA_030545235.1 Helianthus tuberosus
AGACTAACAGTGCATATACACAGCCCAAACGTAACACTTAAACTGTGTGGCCCAATAACTACATGGACCAGTTCAGTCGAAACCATGAGGTCTCGACTCGAGAATAAGAGAACTCGAGTCGCAACCACGGGATTTCGATTCACAATCACGAGATCTCGAGTTGTCCAGTTAACACCCGAAACCAGGGTTTCAAGTCAAGCCTTGAGTCGGAACCAGACATGTCTCGACTCGCAACCAGGCTGGTCTCGAGTCCCTTCATTGTGATGGGTCTGGTTTCGAGTTGTAAACAAAATGGTCTTGGGTCGCAACCGGGAGGTTTAGACTCGCAACCACTGCTGATGTTTCTAGATTCTTATCCATTTCAGCAACAACCAATCAAAATTCATTAACATGTTTTGCATTCCGTACACACCTGAAATCATATTAATCAGTAACAATTTCAAATATTTCCACATTATTTATCCAGTTCATCATTAGGGTTTTCAACATTTTATCAAAACAGATTCATTTATCACATTTAACACATTATCATGATAGCCTCCGATTATTGTTTCTAACATTTCAATATCATCAAATCAGCCTCGCATTCAAAAACAACTAACATGCTAGTTCAAATCATGATATCCGAACACTGTTCTATTAGCACAAACCATCAACATCCATATTCACCTATGAAATCCCTAGCAAGCATCATCATCATCGAATACTACTATCATTTTTCAGCTCGATCTCATTATTTATGTAACACTAAAACAACCGCTACTCGTGTATAACATCTAAGTCATCGATAAATACTAATCAACTAGGCACCTTTGTTTACATAACACACCTAGGAAAAAAAACCAAATTAAAACATTTTTCTTTTGAACATGTTAATCCACTTCTTCTTTTCTACGTGTTGGTGCACAAATGTTTGTTAACTTCGTCTTTATCGAGTCTTATATCTAGATAGGTTAAACCAGCACACAGCAGGATCAAGCAAGGTTTTATGTGTGTTTGGGTAATTCCGCTTGAAATGGACATGACACTTTCAAACGGAATTAACCATTGTAATTCCGCTTGAAATGGCCTGTGCCACTTTCAAACGGAATCACTCCATCTATATATAGCTGTGTAGAGGTGTCATTTGAAACGGAATTAGAGAGTTGTTTTCAGAGCCGAGGTGCTGCCGGATTGTTATTTGAATTGTAAAAGCTTTGGAAATCAATAAAAGAAGATAATTAGGAAATATCAAGCTGTATTCACGTCGATATCACTGATTCCGCCTTTGATATTGATCTTGAACTCTTCAGATTAACTCGTTAGGGTCACACGACGATCCAACAAGTGGTATCAGAGCTCAGGACGAGGAGTTCATACCAATTCAGCTTGATTTCATCGGATTTTCTCACTTCTACTCTTTCTTTTCAAAATTAATCAGAATTTAACGGACAAAATGGCTTGATTTTCACATATTATAAGCGAAACACTGTTTTAACTAATCCTTGAAAGAATTGGACCTTAATTCGAAGTAAAACAAGGTCAATTTGACGAAATTGTGATCGACTGTGCTGACGTCATCCTAATTCCGATTGAATTTGTTACTGTAATTCCGCACGGAATTACATTTTGTGCTTAATTTCGCTTGAAAGTACTGATATTTCACACGGAGTCACTAATTCCGTTTGAAAGGTTTTGTTGTTTCACACGGAATCACTTATTTCGTTTGAAAAGAACTGTGGTTTCACACGAAATTGCTAATCGGCATTCCGGGTACTGGGTTAGGGTATTGAGGTATAGGTTCTCCATATGGGCACAGGTTATTTAACACATCCTGAATATACTGATCGGCATTCCAATACGAATCTAAAGGATTAAGATTAGTGTACTGTGCTATGGGATTTGGTATCGGTTTTTCCTGAAGATATAGTTCCTGATATTCCCTATGGTCATCTTCCCATGGATCATACGCTAGAGGATTAGGTGTTGGGATTCTAGGTATCTTGTTAGGGTAAAATGCTGGTATGGGAAATTGGTTTCCTTGGTTAGGTTCTATCTCCATTGGTTGGGTTGGAAATAATGGCAATGGTTGTGGTGCAACTATCTGATCAAGGTTTGGATCTGCTGCAGTGGTGGCTAGCATATGAAAGTTTGCCAACTGTCTATTAACTGCTTCTTGGGTTTGGGCATTTACTTCCCTATTGGTTGATGTTAACGCTCTTTGTTGTTGTAACTTTCTCATCCGCTCTCTCCTCTCATGTGCTCCCCTACTGAAGAAACACTGGTTTAATTGACTGGAATCAACTGAACCAGGGGGTTTGAATCTGCATAAAAAGGTTGATATCTCCTCGTTTGGTTTGTGGGTAACAGCTCTCCTTCTTCTCACAATTACTGCAAAACAACCACCGTTAGACTTGCCACGGGGAGAATGGGGATTCTCTCCGTAACCACCCTCCGGCGTGAGAATAAGTACAGGTTTTATGAAGAAGAAGAAGAAGAAGAAGTAGTGAAAGTGAAGTGAATGTAACTTGAGAATTATACCTGAATTATCCTTCTATTTATAGCCGAAGTTTGGGCATGAAAACCTATTGGTGAAATATTGACGGAAAGTGCTATTTCCGTAAGCGGTTATTTTTCCCTTCGTTAATCATTAACGAGTGTGAGAGCACATGGATCGCGATCTTGATCAACGATTACGTAACACGTGGCGACATCTGGTTGTTACACGTAACACGTCTGCAAAAATGTGTAACACGTGGCAAAAGGAGGTCCATTCATTTGGGTTTCTTACTTTTCTTAACTAATATAAGATTTCTTCCTATAGTTGTCCTATATATATATATATATTGGAGGGTTCAAACAAGAAGAAGTTTTTGGAAGAAGAAAAAATAAGTTTCAACCAATAAAAATGTTTCATTTTAGTTTATTAAACTTACATAGATCATTAATTTCTAGCTTTTCTCTTTAAAAGGTAACTACATTAAATTTGTAACTCATTTTCAAAATATATACTTTTTTCAAAAATAAAAAAAAAATTTAGAGTGTAGGACAAATTACTAGGTGTGGAGGATAAATTACAAGTTGTGTGTGATAAATTTATGTATGTGTAGGATAAATTTCGAAATGTGTAGGATAACTTTTTATGTGTGTAGACACAAAAAATTAGTGTAGATGATGATAGTCTTTATGAGTAATTAATTAGTTAAAGATAGTAATATATGAGATAAAAGAAAAACTACTTAATATTTTACAATTGTACCCTTTATTTTTTTTTTCTTTATAAAATTTTCTTCTCAAATGAACCCACACACACACACACACACATATATATATATATATATATATTACAATTGGGATATAGATTTGGTACAGGCGGGTGGGTTATCGGGTTTTCCCCGGAATTGGTGGTGGACGACTCGGGTTACTCTCGAAGTACTCTGTTTGTCTAGTGGGTGCCCCAATAGTGCTTGGTATTGATTTGTTGGCCGTTCAAAAAAATTTTGTTTTAGAAATGTTCACATAGATGAGACTAGGTGATTTATATCTAACATGATTATCCGAAAACATATATTATTTTACTAGAAAAACCTATACATGAAAATTTTTAGAGTAAATTACTTTTTGAGTACCTGTGTTTTAGTGGTTTTAACCATTTGAGTCCAAAATAAAAAAGTTTAACGACCTGAGTCCCTAGTCATTTATTTTATAACGTTTTGAGTCCAATTTTGTTCATTTTATAATGATTTGAGTCCAAAAATTTGGACTCAAAAGGTTAAAATTTGGACTCAAAAGGACCCAAATGGTCACGTGGAAAGTGGACAAGTGAAAACCTCTCTTTAATTCCATGCCATCATCGTGAATTCAATGGAATCTGGGATGATGCCACGTGGCCGTCTGGTGATGCACTATGGAGCCTTCTAGAAGAATACGGCTGTAATCCTGTGTGGCTCTCCTTATTGTATGATATTGGTGAAGTAAATAATATCCAAGTCTGGATATTATTTATGCGGAAGTGTTTATTAGGATTTTTATCCTTATCTGTCACAGAGATAAGCGCAAGGATTTGTTATTCTCCTTTTGGTGCGCAGATGTTGATTATTGCTTTCTTTCTAAGTTTTCTTTGTAAGACCAGTGCGTGGCCGTGCAAGGTCTAAAGATAGTTAGAAGAATGAGGTTGTGGTTGTGGTATGGTCCCAAGTACTTGAAGCAAGGTTTTTGGGACCTTACCCCTTCAAGTCCCCCCAGTCTAGTGTTGTTCTTATGCAAATAAGTGGAGCACTGGACTATGAGAGAGAGATGCTTTTGCTGTAGAGTTTTTGGCGCGGAAGTGGAGAATCTTCTTGGAGAAGATACTCTGGCTCATTATTCTGATCTTGAAAATCTTGACTTTGGTTATGTGGAAAGGTACTGTAATGACTGTTCACGTGTGACAGGCTGTCACTGTCAGTTGTACGTTACTGACCATGTTTCCCACGCGCGCGTGAACTCGCGTTTGTTGTTCTTTCTCACTCACCCCTGACGCTTAGATAACTGTGCTAACCACGAAGAAGGTGGTGTTGCAGTTACCTTGGGTATTTATGGCGGTGAGTATATAAATCTTCTCAATTGCTCATTTTCGCTAATTATTGCTTTCTTGAAACCCCTTTTCCTTCTTCGTCTCCTTTATCAGTTTGTTGAAAGAATTTTCAATTTCTCTTTCTTATGTCAACCGGAGACCATCACGAAGACTCGGCTGAAGAAATGGATGCCGAACTTCCACCATTGAAGTGGTCCAGGGCAACTTTCGACGGTTTGATTCAGAATTTTAAATTTTCGAAAAGTTGGGTGACGGCGGCAGATGCTCCGGCCGGGTATATAACTTTATTTTGGGATTTTTTTCTCTGCAGGTAACTTCCGATTGCCAGCAACGAAATTTTTTCTTGAAATTCTCGAGTATTACAAGTTCCACATCTCCCAGATGCACCTTATTGGAATGGTTAGGGTTCGTCACTTTGAATTTGTGTGTCGTACAATGCACATTGAACCGACGGTTCCTCGATTTCGAGTGTTCCATCAAGTGCATTGTTCTCAGGGGTTCTACTCCTTTATGCAAAGGGCATCTGTTAAGAATATTTTGCTTCATCCCCCAAAGTCGTTTCATGACTGGAAACAAAAGTTCTTCTTTATTAAAGTGGGGGTTTATCCCGATGAGGATGACGTTTAGGGGGAAAGAGGATGTCCCCACTGAGACTCCTCAGACTCCCACTGATGAAAATTGGTACCAGGATTTGAAAGACGTTCCGTCTATTGCTTTGTCGGAGAAAGCCCTTGTTGGTGTTAGCATGAGCCTGAACTGGCGAATGAGTCGGGAAGAGAAGCCGGTGTATATGGAAGGCGAAAAAAGTAAGATTTGGGATTTGGCCTGTTTGCTTCCCCTTCTTGTGTCTGTTTTTTTTAATTTCGCTTCTCTTCTTTTGCAGTCGTTTCCTTATACGTTGTTGCTTTTGAGAGAGAAGGTGGGAAGATGGCCACCTTTCCCAAGAAACCTGATGAAGAGCTTTGGTATCATCGAATTGTGAGGAATTTTGTTCTTCCACGAGATGATGACCTAGCCGCGCAACCTGTTGCTGGTGCTGGTAATTTTTTATCATAATAATTTTTCTGTTGTTTTTGCGCATTCAGATGAGTCAATCCTTGCGCTTTTTAGTAGGTTAGTTGTCTAACCTGGGCATAGGCCCTGAAAAGAAAAGACGTGCGCCTACTGCTATTGCTGCGCCGAAGAAGAGTGAAGCAGAGAAAACTCAATCTTCTAAGACGAAAAATGTGGGAGGAGAGAAGAAAGGTACACGCCATTCCTCTGACTTCTGGTGTGATTATGTGGTGGTATCTTATTCTTTGGAGGGTCTTGCGCCTGCAGTTGTGAGGAGACCTAAGCCAGAGCCCAGGGATACTGCTGACCTTCCTCCATCGAACCCTGATGACCCTATTGATTTATAGTCAAGTCCTGAGCGTCTGCTGAGGAAGAAAGCGGGAAAAAGAAAACAAACTGGTGTTGATGTCGATGGTCAGCCTGCCAAGAAGGTTCAGAAGAAAATTACCAGAAGAGGCAATCTTGACGCCTTTATTGCAAAACCTGTTCTTGGTAGGTGCTTTTCTTTTGCTTTCCTCTTATGCGCTTTGGATGATTGTGATATATATGTTTGCTCTTGCAGAAAAGCCAAATTCTCCTATTCAAACAGAACCATCATCTGTGGTTAATGAGGAGCTTCCGCCCTCTCCCCCTTGCGCCTCTGTTGATGAGCAGTTAAAGAACACTGAGACTCTTGAGAATGAGGCGGAGAAGACTACTGGGGCAGAGAATCTTGAGGCTGAAAAGCCTGTTGATGTTGCTGTTGATGCGGAGAAAATTACTAGTTTGGAGGCTGTAGATGTTGGTGCTGGTAATCCACAGATTCCTGAATTTGTTGCTCAAGATTCGGGGAAAGGGAAAGTTACTTAAGAGATCCCTGTAACAACGTCCCCTTCTGCGGCTTCTGGTTTTATGCCGAAGAATGTTGAGAAGAATCCTGGTGGGGACCAAGGTTCTTTTATTCGATCAAATGAAAATTCTCCTATTCGTCCGGATGAAACTCCCGGGGATTACTATTACAGATGCTATTCGGAGAAACAGGCTGATGAAGTTCACATGCCTGTGTGGAAGTTGAAGAAAGGTGACACTTTTTCCGACTGGCATGTGTGTCGAGAGTGGTTGCAGGGAACTTTTCCGCCTGGGGAAATCAAGTTCCAAGAAGGACGTCCTCATGAGCAGACTTATCATGCCTACCTTGAAGAGGCTGCTAGCTATGCATCCACTACGCACCGTATAGTGCGTGAGTGGCATAGCATGCATAAGGATTGGGTTGTTTTTAAGGAGTCCAAGAAGAAAGCTGCTGAGGATGAGGCCCGAGTTGCCCACTTGAGGGCTAAACTAGAAGCTGACCAAGCTAAATTTGAGAATGATCGGAAAACTGAAGAATGGTCCGTTTCGGGTTGGAAGAGAAAAGGGGAAGCCGAAGCTACCCTTCTTTCCAAAGAGCGTAAAAATTGGAAAGAGATCTGCGAGAAGGATAATGCTGAAAAGATGGGTCTCCGCAATGTTATCAACAACCTTAAAGCGGAAGTTAAAAAGTTGAAGAAACAAGATGCGGAGATCGAAAAATTGAAGAAGGAGAAAGCTGACGCTGAAGTCGCGTGGGATGACGCTCGTTCTCATAGGGAACGAAGTGAACAACGAGAGGTACATACCTGAGCTACTCTTGCCCTTAGAGATAAGGAGATAGAAGAACTTATCGCTTTACTATCTGAGCAGGAACAACTTAAGGCAGAAGCTGGGGTTGTTAAGAAAGATTTGGAGCTTGCGCGGGCTGAGAAGGCTGAAACTTCCCGCTGTCTTGTTGAAACCGAAGAAAAGTTAGAAATTTCTGAAACTGCGAGGGTGACGACGGAGAGTGAGCTTGAGCCTCTGAAAGGTGATATATTATGGCTGAAAGAGCGCGGAATCGCAAGTGTAAGCTCTTCTTTCTTTGGTAATTCTTAAAGATGTTGTGCGCATCTCCTTACTTTGCTTTTCCTTTTTTGTGCCGGTTGCCGAATCAGTCTTGAATTCTGAAGAGCTAGACAAAACTGTGGCGCACTTGTTGGTTGCTGCGAGAAATGATGGATATGCCCAAGGGTATGCGGAATGCTCACACCATGTGGTTTACGCTTTGAAGGTTAACTGGGATACTAGCAAGTCCGCTACCCATGGTGTTAATACAGACGCTGCCCTGGCTGCTGCGATGACAAAATTTAATAACTTACAGCTCCCGGTTATGGATCTTATCAATGTTGCGTTACAATCTGAGGACCATGTGGCGCAATTGAAAGAAATCTTTCCGGATAAAGATGAAAATGAAAACCTAGCTTAGGTTTTCTTTGTGGTTGTATGAACAATTAACTTGTAGTTTTTTGGGATGTGGATCCCTGTTTTGTTAGTGCGCTGCAGCGCAAGTAACGTTAATTAATACACTGCCGTATACATTTTTACTTTATGTTAAGGCGTGTGGCATGCCAGTAACTAGTATAAGATATGTTTTAATTTACAATATTTTGCATGAGTTCAATTGCTTTGATTAGGTAAGGAGAATAAAGGTGGTATAAAGCTCATGTGTAAGCGTAAAGTCTGGTGCGATGTGTGCAATCGCTGACCGCTCATGAGACTTGTGTTATAGCTACCATAATGTTTTTGCGCTTACCAAAAGGAATTGCATGCACTTTGTAATAAACACAGAGATAATAGAAACTTTGTTTTGATTCATGATAGGGCACAGAGGCCATGGTACAAAGTTTTCTATTTTAGGATAATTACATGAAACTTAACTTACACTATAGTCCTTGCCACGAATTGATAAGCTACGGAACTTAACCAATCCTGCGAGGAGACTATAGTATGCTGCTTAGTTCTTCGCCTTCTTACCCGGGCCCTCCTCACCGCGAGTAATTTGTTTTATGTCTTTGCGCACATTCTGCAATAGGTGTGTGAGCTCGCCTCTTTAGAGCACCTTCTCAATCTCAGTGTGCAGGGAGATACAGTTGTTGGTAGTGTGACCATGATCTTTATGATAGTCACAGTATTGGTTCGGATCCTGGCCCCGTTTATTTTTCATTGATGGAGGGGTCTTGAACTGGTAGTCCTCCGTGCTCAACACCTCCACCGGGGTTTTGGTCAGAGGGGTCCACTGCCTCTCTCTGTTTTCCTGCTTTGTCTCTCTTTACGCGGCGAGCTTGGTTATAGTGGCTTGCGCATCTTCGGATGAGTAATTTCCAGAATTTGAATCACGCCAATTCTTTTTAAACTTTTTGTTACCGCTGGCGCTCATATCGGTTGGGCGGCTGTGTGGTGCAGGTGGTCTGTTAGTGCTGAGGTTTTTCTCCGTCTGGGCGTACACTTTTGCTGCCGCCATCAGCTTCTCCCAGCTATTTGGTAATCCTTCCGTTCCGGACAAAGCCTTTATCATGTCGTCACAGCGGACGGCATATTTAAACTGTGCGCTGATCAAGTGCTCGTGAACATCTCCTATCTCAAGCACTTCTTTGTTGTAGCGCGTGATGAAATCTTCTAAGCTCTCATCGTCGCGCCTCCAAATATTCATGACGTCTGCAGTATCTCGGATAGACCTCCTCTGTTGGCTGAAGTGTACTAAAAATTTCTCTCGCAGGTCTACCCATGAGGTTATCTTTCCAACAGGCAGGTTATCGAACCATAACCGTGCAGCGCCTGTGAGGGTCTGGATGAAGAGGTGGCACCACATCGGTAGGGTCCATCCCCCTACCAAACCTACACTCGTGAAGACCTGAAGATGGTCATCTGGGTCTGTCATGCCATTAAACTTGCCAACATTGGATGGGAGTTTTGCTTTTTCTAGGGGAGCCAAAGCAATTTCGCTAATGAACTTGGAATTTTCTACTGCCTCCACCGGGCGGTAAATCAAATTGTAATCGTGTTCTGCTTCAGGATTGTAAATCGCGCGAGGCTTAAAACTTTTGTAATTCGATTGCAACCGATTGAATACTGTCCCCTTCATGGTATGTTCTGTCGTACTCATTGGTGTGGGTGTCCCGACGTGGGCTCAACCTTGAGTAGACTGACTGCCTTCGGTGGGAATGAGATTCATCGTGATACTCTCTTCGTCGATATTCAGAGTGAGTATGTTCATATCTCGCTGGAGATCTAGAGTAAACTTCGGTATCCTCTATCTGAACTCGTGATGGTGTATCATGATGGGACACATGAGGTACCGAAGGTACTCGAGTGCGG
Organism: Helianthus tuberosus; assembly: GCA_030545235.1. Taxonomy (NCBI): domain Eukaryota; kingdom Viridiplantae; phylum Streptophyta; class Magnoliopsida; order Asterales; family Asteraceae; genus Helianthus; species Helianthus tuberosus. The sequence continues at coordinate 9,794 of JARYGA010027277.1, forward strand.
GATACCGGTCTTCGTGACTGAGTGGAGGAGCAGTTTGTGCACAAAGTTGTGCATACACAACATTTATTGCTCCTTGGGATCTGACATACCAGGAGATAGGGGTCTCTCCTGGAGGTAGAATTGAGCTTATTGGAATTTCAGGCTGCATTCCTGGAGTGACAGTGTCATTTGGATGATTATCAGTGTACTGCACTTCATTATCATCCGAAGCTTCTTCCACAATCCCTTTGACTTGGGTATTGTGAGTGAAATTTGGCCGAGGGCCGGTTTGACGGTTTGTCGGGCTTTCCTCCATTTGAAAAACGGAGATGAAAAAGTGAATCGAAACAAGAAGAAATGGGTAAAACGAAGAAAACGGTAGGCGCCAATGAAGAAACACTGGTTTAATTGACCGGAATCAACTGAACCAGGGGGTTTGAATCTGCATAAAAAGGTTTATCTCTCCTCGTTTGGTTCATGGGTAACAACTCTCCTTCTTCTCACAATTACTGCAAAACAACCACCGTTAGACTCGCCACGGATAGAATGGGGGTTCTCTCTGTGACCACCCTCCGGCGTGAGAATAAGTACATGTTTTATGAAGAAGAAGAAGTAGTGAAAGTGAAGTGAATGTAACTTGAGAATTATACCTGAATTATTTTTCTATTTATAGCCGAAGTTTGGGCGGGAAAACCTGTTGGTGAAATATTGACGGAAAGTGCTATTTCCGTGAGCGGTTATTTTTCCATCCGTTAATCATTAACGAGTGTGAGAGCACACGGATCGCGATCTTGATCAACGATTGGGGTATTGCCACGTGGAAAGTGGACAAGTGAAAACCTCTCTTTAATTCCATGCCATCATCGTGACTTCAAGGGAGTCTGGGATGATGCCACGTGGCCAGACGGTTATAACCGTCTGGTGATGCACGATGGAGCCTTCTAGAAGAATACGGCTGTAATCCTGTGTGGCTCTCCTTATTGTATGATATTGGTGAAGTAAATAATATCCAAGTCTGGATATTATTTATGTGGAAGTGTTTATTAGGATTTTTATCCTTATCTGTCACAGAGATAAGCGCAAGGATTTGTTATTCTCCTTTTGGCGCACAGATGTTGATTATTGCTTTCTTTCTAAGTTTTCTTTGTAAGACCAATGCGCAGCCTCGCAAGGTCTAAAGATAGTTAGAAGAATGAGGTTGTGGTATGGTCCCAAGTACTTGAAGCAAGGTTTTTGGGACCTTACCCCTTCACCTATTGAACCATCCTCTCTTTTTCGGAGGGAATGGTTCCTCATATTGCGCCTTAAAGATGAAAATTCCCTCTTCAATATCAGCAGAATACCCCGAAGAAGTAGGCTGTGACGAGGTTCCTTCACTCTTGGGGGAACTATCTAGATGACAGTAAACGTCAGACGTACCTTGCTCACTCATACTGTAAACTAACAGATTGTCAAATAACACAAATTAATAATACACATACATACACATAATCACATCGATTATTTCCTAACATAATTGATGAAAATCTTGGTGTCAGCAGAACACTTCGGTGGCTTAAACCAGTGGCTGTAGCTCTGATACCACCTCCTGTCGCAACTCCATGACCCCTTGCCCCGAGGGGCGGGCGGCCGCGAGCTTGCACAGAGCCGGTGGTATCGGTGTTTATTAATTTGGCAGCGGAAATTAACATCAGGACCGTAGTTAGGAAATAGTTTATCCGAGTTAAAAGACCACACTTTTATAAATAATAAACACATGGGAAAAAACCCAAGTTTCCATTACAATATGTTTATAGGGATAACCCCTAATTTATTGAAATAAAACTTCTTTCTTATTTAGGTAACTTTTATAGCCACTTTTCCAAGCCTTCAGTGCTCTCCAGCTGGCTTCTATTAGCTTCACATTAAGTTACCTGAAACGCGTTTTAAAAACATTTTATCAGCAAGAAATACTGGCGAGTGCATCCCAATTTAATCAAAACAAGCTTTTATCATTTTACAGTATTGAGGGCGATTACAATGATTATATCTACCCAATTACCACCCACTGTACTGTCAATCCTGACTTGTGGTCATGCTACTATTCACAATATAGTAACAAGTAATGTATACAAAACCCCAACATACCGACAATAATTGTAGAATACATAGACTCAATCACTGTTATCATAATTTAAAACAATTGAGGTTTTGTTAAAACACTTTGTTAGAAAAACAGAATGACTCACTTTGCTGTTTTAGATAATACTACTGTTTTCTGGTGACTTCCTGGTTATAATCTATTAAAATTAAACAATGCACACGTGTTAGTAAGATAACCCAATTTACATTAGCCATACCCCCGAGACAAAACTCCAACGACTGAGTCAGGCAGAGCCTTGACATGCGTTACGGATCCCTAGATCAATCGGGTAGAGTAACTAATACGTAACCGGGGGTTATAATACTTACAACGAGGCAGAGCTTCTGTTTTTTGGTGTGTAATACCCGAGAGTTTTAGATATTATAGATTGAGAGAGAAATAAATTTTTGAACGAGTTTCACTGAACTCGAACACTCCTTTTATAGGCTGGAAACATGGCGGCTCGCGGCCCGCGAGCGCATGCTCTAAATCTTACGTGGCCCACGAGAGACCTAGGGTGGGTCCTAGCCTTGGCTAATCACCACCGTAGACTCCACACGCACAGGGACACGTGGCGCAACTTGGTGCCGCCTGGTGTTACTCAGTCGCGGCCCGCGACAGACTGGCTTGTCTGTGTCGCACCCCGCGAGAGCCTTAGATGTTTGTTTTTAATTTATTTTTATTAATATAAAGGTATATTAAGGTTATTTTTCGTATACGGGTATATTTTAAGATATATAGGAATATTTTAATAGTTTTGGGAGAGTTGTTATAGTATTAGTGTCACACCCCAATATTTCCACGTATTACCGGTGGGCCCGGTAGGGAGTATCGTGACGTAGTTGATATCATCATAGTTAAGAATCACAGTTGAATGCACAGCAGAAGTCTTGGATGAAAGTAATATTACAAACCGAAATGCAAACTATAATAAAATATTATACAAGCGGTTGTATGTGGATCCACAGGCGAATCTAAAACATAAAGTAAAATATTGTTCGACAGACTTTATACACTAAGAACTTGCAAGATTCCTTATTTAGTGCCCAGGAGCTTCCAGCCAATTTCGTTTAGTACCTGCCACTTAGTCTTTTTGTAAAATACGTCAGTTTACACTGGTAAATACTTTTAACTTATTTTCCCTTATAAGGGCTTGGGATACGGTAAATTATTACTGCTTGTTCGGGTATTGAATATTTAATCGATTAGTGGTTAAATCATTGAGATAACCCGTTTAAATCTGTTTTGTTTGATACAAAGCATTTGGGGGTTAATATGACCGTGTCCTGGATATCCTCGGCTCTTTCATTTGAAATGGCCACGACTTAAGCACGGGGTGTAGGCATACACCTGACAGTTGCGTATGTAAAATGGTATCCCACTCATGAGGTTAACTTCTTGTGGGCTTATACTAGTGGTGTGTCTATTAATCTTGTCTCGGCTTCTAATTCGGGCCCTGAACGTATGACAAACAAGTAAATCTGTATACAAGATGTCACACCCTGATATTTCCACGTATTACCGGTGGGGAGTATCGTGACGTAGTTGATATCATCATAGTTAATAATCACAGTTCAATGCACAACGGAAGTCTTGGATGAAAGTAATATTACAAACCAAAATGCAATGTATAATAAAATATTATACAAACGGTTGTATGTGGATCCACAGGCGGATCTAAAACATAAAGTAAAATATTGTTCGACAGACTTTAAACACTAAGAACTTGCAAGATTCTTTAATTAGTGCCCAGGAGCTTCCAGCCAATTTCGTTTAGTACCTGCCACTTAGTCTTTTTGAAAAATATGTCAGTTTACACTGGTAAATACAATTAACTGACTCTTTTGAAAACATTTTATGAAAATAGATTTAAATGCACAAGGCACAAATATTCTTGTATGCAGATTCACATGTTTGTCGTACGTTCAGGGCCCGGGATAGAAGCCGAGACAAGATTAATAAACACACCACTTATTATAAGCCCACAAGAAGTTATCCTCAAGAGTTGGATACCGTTTTACATACGCAACTGTCAGATGTATGCCTACACCTCGTGCTTAAGTCTTGGCCATTTCAAATGATTGAGCCGAGGATATCCAGGACACGGTCATATTAACCCCCAAATGCTTTGTATCAAACAAAACAGATTAAAACGGGTTATCTCAATCATTTAACCACTAATCGATTAAATATTCAATACCCGACCAAGCGGTAATAATTTACCGTATCCCAAGCCCGTATAAGGGAAAATAAGTTAAAATTATTTAACTGAGCTTAGAAATGTAATTTAATCTCAGCCGTATATTTTATTCGACAAGTGTAGGTAGCTTTTACTAGGCTCCTAATCTGGAACGAAGGTTTTAATAGCCTATTAGATTCCTAACGGGTCTTATTTAAGTTATAACTTAGACATGTTAGTTTTAAAGAAAAGTTTACGGTACGAAACGCGAGACTAAGCGATGACCGGATTGGAATATGATTTAGACCCAACAAGTATGAAGACTTGTATAAAATGGGTAAATTAAATACATTCTGGATTTTGAAATAAAAATGATAAGGTTTGACCCGTTTCGGCTAATTTATGCAAACTAGTTATATAAACCGTACCGAACGCGTATAAGCATAACGGGTAACCGGATGAGACAAGTACAAGTTCCATAAGTTATTATGCTTAAAATATGTTGTGATATCAGTAGGATATCTTCAATTATGCCCAAAATAAATTTAAAACCAATTTAAGCCCCGTAGGGGTATTTTTGTCATTTTAAAGTTTAAAAAAGAGCTTAAATAGCAAACTGAGGTTCTGGTCTAAAATAATCAGTAAAAATAATTATTTTATCATGTTACATCAGTAAAATATCATACATATGTGAGGGTCACCATTTATGGCCAAACTATGCACCGGAGGGGCATTTTGGTCATTTCACATATGTTTTAAGGACCAAATTGGAAATATGAGTTCAAGACTTATACTTACTATTAAGATATTAAAATTTATTTATGAAATCAGTAAGTATCATGTCTTAGGTGCTAAATATGGTTTTAAACCATACTATGCGCCTAATTCGCATAAAAGTCGGTATTTGACGATATTTGAGATGTTTATAAAATTCTGATATTTTTATCAGTCTTGAATGCTTAAAATATTCTATTTAATATCTAACATCAGTAGGAAAAGGTTTGACATGTAAACGATGTGTAAAACTCATTTTATTAATGAAAAGGGCATTATTGTCAATTACAGAGTTCATGCAAGAACTCTATGTTATGGTCTGTATAAAATTTGACAAAAATTTCCAAAATTCCCTAAAAATTATATCAAAATAGTAGGTAATGAGTTTGGTGCCAAAATTTGGGTTTAAATATGATTTATGCTAAAAATGTCATTTAATTAACAACAAGTTTCATTTTACGCTATCTTGCATAACTTTAGTTTGAGACCAGAAACTGATGTCGTTTTTATAACATAAGGGCATATTGGTCAACTTTTAAGCATTTAACGGAAACATGTAAATGATCTCTGATTTCTAAGGGACCAATGTCTTGTGAAGAAAGTGCCATACAAGTTGAACGTTATTAGACCAAAATATGCTATTGAATCTATTTTCGACACACTACACTACATCGAAAGGCGTAACAATCTCAATCGCAACTTAAAGTGTGTCATCGCTAGACTTTTCGTAAGTCTACACGCTCGCAATCGCACTATCGCTGGATCTATCTCGCAATCTCAATCGCTTATTGTGTGTTTCGCAATCTCAATCGCTTATTATGAGTATCGCGTTATCGCTTATCGTGTGTATCGCTCTATCACCTTGTGTATTGTTTTATCACTCGTCGTGCATCGCCTAACGACTATCGCTATCTCTATCGCGTACCGTTATCCGCGTTACCCGTGTCATGTTAGCACACACGACCTCGCTTCACGAAACGAAACTGATCGGGTTAAAACATGGTGGATACGCCGCTGGTACTTCCTATATAAGTGGTGTAGCCATATCAACAGACTTTCGTGGAAAAAGGCCACGTGGGGGCTTAACATTAGTTAAAATTTGTGGAGTTGATTAAACTAATCAAATCGCATGTACTCATCGCTTGCAACGCATCGATCGTCTCTTATCGCTGGACGGTTGTCGCTTATCGCTTATCGCTTTTATCTTATCACCGCTGTCTTCGCTTACTATGTTTGTGTTGGTGTTATCAGTTATCGCGTACCGCTTATCGCACTCGCACATGTCGCTAAACTGAGTTCGAAAACAACTTCATCGCTCAATTGTTCAATCTTTCTCATAAATTTGGTCCAACCATTTCTCGCTTGGACCGAGTTATCGAAATCTATCTGTACTATGTCGACATACATGACACTGCCTCACGGGACGAAAGCCATATGGCTAAGGCATGGTGGATACGCCGCTAGTACTTCCTGTATATAAGTGTTTTAGCCATATTGTCGAACTTTCATAGGAAAGTGCCATGTGGGACCGACTTTAAAATTTAAACTTTTTTATATTAATAAAACCTTTGTGTAAACAAAGCCCTTTCTTACAAATTTTTTTTCTAAATTTAATGTAAACCTTTGTACTAAACCAGATTTTCTCATAACGCTGGCGTAACAATCGACTCAAGTTAGCGCCGCGTGAAGAGGAAATTTCAAAATCTTTAGCAACCTAATAAAACTTCTCTCATGATGCTGGTGTGAACATCGACACAGTTTAACACCGCACTATGGGAAGATTTTTCATAAACAAATTTTCTCTAAACCTTCCAAATTAATCAACTTTTCGAGAATTCAGAGCATTTTGGAATCGCCTTCTTGTGTGTTATTGTCCTTGGTTATACGAATCGCCTTACTCGTCGCTCTCGCTTAGTCTTCGGCATGCGCTCTCGCTTGTCAACTCTCACTCGATCGCCCGCTATCTCATCGCTTTTATCGCTACTCTCGCTCGCATCAACTCTCGCAACCCTTCTTGTGGATTAATTTCGGGACGAAATTTCCTAAAGCAGGGGAGACTGTAACAACCCGCACAATTGTGCGTAGTTACCACTCTCTATATTTGTTACGCCTAGCACCAGAGATTCGAATCATAATGTAACTATTTCAAATACATCGCTACTTCGCAGTATTTTCGCATATTACGCATACTTTATCGCTATAACACATCACATCGCATGTACTAACACTCACGATGACGTTGAGTGAGGACCTATTCTACCCTCCTCGATAGCCATGATGTGTCGTAACGCAGCGCATATTTGAAACACACAACTCGATTATCGCAATGCAGACTTTGAAATGTGGATATTTATACGACCCTATGTGACTAATTGTAATAAATATATGAATGTGGGTATGAAAATATGTGACCAAACTATCGCAACGCTTAATGAAAGGAACGGAACGTCGAAACGCAAATCGTCGGAGACCACCAATCGAATGACCATTCGATCGAGTGGCCATCCGATCGGATTACCATCCGATCCGTGGCACTACATCACCTCCCCTCCTCTCCACCTATAAATAGCACTTGTCACATCACTTGAACAGTGATGTGACAGCTCTCACTCGACCAGCACGCTTTGGGGCTATTTTCCCTGGATTTCTCGCGGTTCTTGTAAGTTTTCAACCCAAATCTTGTACTTCTATGATCTACACGCACTCCTTCATCTTTTTCACCTTTGAATCTCAACTTTTAACCGTGAAATCCATGGGTTTGAGGTGTTCTAGGGTGATGTCATCATGGAGTTCTTATGAACTTCAAGGTTTGGCTTCATTCCACCAAGAACAACTTAGATCTGAAGGATTTCCACATGAATAAACAATATTTTCATATAAATCTACACATATTCATGGTTAAGACGATTGAGAGATGGTTTTCTAACGTTCTACCAACTCTTTTACACTCAATGCACTCAAGACCGATAGAATCAGAGCTCGTTCCGACCTTCTACTCTTTCTTACTGATGTGTTGGTCCAAGATCTGAATTCTATCCAAGGGACAACTGATTTCGGGTTAAACATGAACAACCGTCTTGGACAGTCAACTGATCGGACTAGGGTGATTCTTGTTCGATCAGGCCACTTTGGTCAAGATGGGGGTTCTGTTGTTTAGCACGATATCATACCGTCCCGATCAAAACTGCAAAACTTTCAAAATAATCAAGTGCCAAGACGATCAGACAGTGGGGACGGATTGCCGTCCGATCGAACAGCCGTCCGATCGGACTGCACTTGGTTCCACACTTAAACTTTTTCTTCAACTTGCAAGGCTCTGAATGTCGAACGGGTTACCGTCAGATCGGATTGCCATCCGATCGAACGACCATCCGATCAGCTGACATTTGGAACTTCCAAACTTCAAACATTTTCAATTTTTCAAAGAACAATGGCTTCCAACGGATTGCCATCCGATCGAATAACCATCCTACTGTGAACTTGTTCTCACTAAGTGTCTTGCCAATCGGATCCCTATCCGATCGAACCGTCGTTCGATCGATCGACCTGAAGGGTAGAGATACTTCTTTGTTTTCAAAGTGCTACAACGAAAACTTCAAAGCCATCATACACAAATACATCCTTACCAATGGATGTCAATCCAATCGAGTGGCCATCCGATCGGATGACCATCCGAACGGATTAACATCCGATCCAGTGGCCATCGGATCGGATTGCCATCGGATCGGATTACCATCCGACATTTGGTTCACCCGCCACCGTTTAACGCACTGTTTAACGCTTACACTATCAATCTGTAATCAGGCTAATCTCAGACGCGCTCCCTTCAATCCAACCAAGTTGTGTTTGATTGCCGAACACCGACCGTGAGTATACTCGAACCCCTTTTTATCGCATTTTGGGTGTAACATAGGTTCCTATCAAATCGAACTTATGAAAACAAATTATATAATTAAACTGTTTATCACTTGCGAATAACTGCTATACATATTTACACATGATGCTAGTTACATATGTGTTAGGACTTTTACTCGCGAGGTCCCGCCTTAACTAGTATAGTACTATAGCACCCGACGGAGTCTAGTTAGGATGAATAGCAATCGCTATCGCAGCTCGAGTGACTTAGCTGGTAGTATCTGTCTAGTAAATGTGTTGAGGTATCTCGTTTATATATGTGGTAATTCGCAGCACTTTTATCTATTTTTCGCTACTATCAAAACTTGTATACTCGCCAATACTTTTGTATTGACTTTGTTTTAACGTATGTTGCAGGTTTAGTCGCAGTCTACATCAAATAAAGCTAGGAAGTCTAGAAACACACCTAAAATCTAGGTTGTCGGATTTGTATTGTTTGAGAGAACATGAAATTCGTGACAGCTTATGTGATTGTATTCGTCTATTAGTATGGGATAATGAACGCATTAAATATTGTCACAAATTAGTTGTTATGGGTTCTCTTGAGCAATCTGATTCGCCTAGTGTCGCGCCCCGATGATTCCGCCATCGGTTAGGGTGTGACAGATTGCTATCAGAGCCATAACTATAGGGAATTAGGCCAGAGTTGACCTAGTCCGGGTCGATGTCTTAGAAATGACCTAGTCTATAGTCTAAGTACCAACGGGCCAACTCGTGCGAACCAAGCAGGATTTGCACGGGCCTACTCGATACTCTCGTTCGAATCCGCTAAAACTACAACTTCGCATAAACACCGCATACTACAACTTCACACGAAGAGCCTTTCCTAAGGCTGGAATACTACTTAGCCTTTCCTAAGGCCAACACAATACACACGTTTTCGAAAATATTCGCATAACACAACCGAGTGGTCCAGTCAAGACTAGGCGTGAAAACCAAGAACTCTCGATAAGATTGCTCACTCAGCACATTTTTCTAGCATGAGAACTTTTCGTCGAGCTAGGACTGACATCCATATCTCAACGAAAGTCTCCATTTCAAAATCTAGTGGAACTCCCGAATTTATTCGAAGAGCACAACCACAGCTAGGAACGAAGTTATTAAGTCAGGGGTGAAACCCGTACCTTAATGAACCGTTCCACTCTATATAAATGGTTTTCAAAACTCTCACCAAGGACTCGACTACAACGATAACTCAAGCCACGCGATGACTAGGAAGACGAATGCCATGAGCTGCATCCCAGTGGAAGCATAAGTCTTCTAGGATAACGTGCATGCACGAACTTGTTGAAGTATAGTTGGGTTACCTTCGATAGTCGACGCCTAAACACCCGAGGCGCTCTATCTATTTTTCTAGCATATGACTTGCCGATTTTACGCTTTACTGAACCTATTTATGCTTATAACACTTCACGCTTTATCGACTTCCCGATTGATCGATTTTCGCTCCCTGCTTTATAAACGCACAACTCGCACAGCCATCGCAATCTAAAACGAAAACCGAATGTTCGCAACAAAACTAATGTCTAATTACTCGCTTTTGCTCTTGCTCTCTCCCTCTTCATCGCGTCCTCGCGCATTCTACACCGACGTGTGTGTGTGTGTGTGTAAGTATAAGCTACGACTATTTATATGTACAAAACGAATCAATTATGTGAGAACTTAGGAATCTCGTATCTCCTATGTGGATCCTATGTGAAATCTATTATATTACTCGCAACAAGTTTTGATCGCGCTCAATCGCATCGCAAAACTCAAAAATCATTATGATCGAATCTCACTCCAAATCTCTCTCTGTCTAGATGTCTTCAAACGACTCTACCTCGAGACAAACAGCTAGGAGAAGAGCCAAACGAAGCGCTGAGAAGAGGATTGTCTCGCTTGTGGCCAAGGAAGTAGCCAAGGTCATTCCTCAAATTATCGCTCAAGTGCACTCTCTCAGCAACTCTCAACCCTCAGAAGACTCTAAGACGGAAGCGCCGCAATCTGCTTTCCTCTACAAACACTTCAAAGCCTGTGGCCCGATGGAGTTCACAGGTGAAGCAGAAATTAAGCAATGCTCCCGTGTTGACATTGCTAGAAGGGATTGAAGAGTTTGTTGTGTACTGCGACGCATCGCACACTGGTATAGGATGTGTGCTTATGCGAAAAGGCAAGGTAATTACCTACGCTTCTCGTCAACTGAAAGTGCGCGAAAAGAACTACACCACCCATGATTTGGAATTGGGTGCCGTTGTATTTGCACTAAAATTATGGAGGCATTACTTATATGGAACCAAATTTGTAATCTATTCATATCACAAGAGCCTTCAACATCTGTTTAACCAGAAAGATCTTAATAAGAGGCAGCGACGCTGGATGGAAACATTGACCGATTATGACTGTAAATATGCTACCATCCTGGCAAGGAAAATGTGGTCGTTGATGCCTTGAGCAGAAAGGAAAGGATTAAACCTATCAGGATCAATGCCAAAAGCATCGAATTAAGGAACAGTTTGAATGAAAGGCTGTTAGCTGCTCAGAAGGAAGCTGTTTTGGAAACTAACTTTCCGAATGAGAAGTTAGGCGTAACTGCTGATCAATTGTCTTATGGTAAGGATGGAATCCTTAGATTAAATGGTCGAATCTGGGTTCCAATCCATGGAGGACTTAGAGATGTGATCCTCCAAGAAGCTCATAGTTAAAAATATTCAGTCCATCCAGGCAGTGATAAGATGTATCAGGATCTAAAGGAAAATTATTGGTGGATAGGTTTGAAGAAATCTATAGCCACTTATGTGGCTAAATGTCTGACGTGTGCACAGGTTAAAGCTGAGCATCAAAAGTCGTCAGGTTTGCTGCAACAGCCTGAACTTCCCACCTGGAAGTGGGAAATGGTAACTAAGGATTTTATCACTAAGTTACCAAGGACGAAGCACGGGAATGATACAATATGGGTTATAGTAGACAGGCTGACCAAGTCAGCTCACTTCTTGCCCATTAAAGAAACGCATAACTCCGACAAATTAGCCTAGTTGTATGTGGATGAGATTGTATCTCTCCACAGAGTGCCAGTATCTATTATCTCTGATAGGGATACTAGATACACATCTCATTTTTGGAAAAGCTTTCAGCAATCTCTAGGCACTCATTTAAATTTCAGTACTACTTATCATCCTCAGACGGATGGGCAAAGCGAGCGTACGATTCAAACGCTTGAGGGCATGCTCAGGGCTTGTGTTATTGATTTGGGTGGAAGTTGGGAGGACCATCTTCCTTTGATTGAATTTTCATACAACAATAGTTATCATTCGAGCATCCAAGCCGCGCCTTTCGAGGCCTTGTATGGAAGGAAGTGCAGAACGCCAGTTTGTTGGGCGGAAGTTGGAGAAACCCAGCTATCAGGACCAGATATAATCCTGGAGACGACGGAAAAGATTGTTCAGATCCGTGATCGTCTGAAAGGTGCCAGGGATAGGCAGAAAAGCTACACAGATATGAGCCGCAAACCTCTAAAATTTGAAGTTGGTGATAAAGTGCTACTCAAGATGTCACCGTGGAAAGGGGTAATGTGTTTTGGCAAAAAGGGCAAGCTGAGCCCAAGGTACATAGGACCATTCAAGATCATCGAATCTGTCGGAACTGTAGCTTACAAACTGAATCTACCTGAAGAGCTTTGTGGGATACACAATGTAATCCACATCTGCAATTTAAAGAAATGTCTAGCCGATAAATCGCTAGCAATGTCGCATAAGGATGTGCAGATTGACGAGAGCTTGATGTTTGTTGAAAAATCTTTGTCGATAGAGGATCGACAGGTTAAGAAGCTTCGAAGTAAGAATGTATCGATCGTAAAGGTGAAATGGGTTGCCCGTAGAGGCCCAGAATATACGTGGGAAGTTGAATCCACGATGAAACAGAAATACCCTCATCTATTCCAGTAAATCTCGAGGTCGAGATTTCTTTTAAGGGGGTGAGGTTGTAACACCTCACAAAATCATGTCCAATGTAGTAATGACACGTGTCATAAACTTTAAACATGTAATTAATTGATTTCGAGGGACTAAAGTTGACAAACAAGGAAAAGTTATGTATGAAAGGATCCAAATTGTCAACATACGAAAATTATGCCTTTCAACAACCCTACACGATGTTTATACTCTTAAACGAATAAATTATGAAACATATAAAGTTGTTTGTGAAAGAAAGTGAAGGATTACAAGACGCGGGGGTTAAACGTGTCAACATGTTAAATTATTACCTCTGAGTGACCTTTTCACGAACCCGGGGCTTTGTAACGATTGATTATACTCTCAAGAATGAGTGACGAAAAATTCACGAGGTTTCGATATCGTTTGATATTAAATGCGTTAGCTTTCGTAAATAAAGGGTTAAAAACGTCAACTTGATGAAACTAGTGTTTTCGGTTATCGTTTAACGAAACCGGACCTAACGATATTTGGTTATGTCCTAAGGATCATCCAAATATAAACTTTATGGGTTAAAAGTGCATAAAATTGAAGTTATTACGTTTTAAAAGGTCCAGGGGTTGATTCTGCCAGTTTGAAACTCAAAAACTGGTCCCCCATAGGGCTCGCGCTACGCGATCCCAAACCACGCATGCCGTCGCGCGATGCGACGGCCTGATTTTCAGAGCAAACATGCACAGGTGCAGGTCCTGCGATTTTCTTCACCATTGCATGCTGATTTTTGATTCTAGGGACTGTGTTAATGGTTTTCCCTGACACAAAGACACTTGTGAACATCTGGTGACCTCCATTAACAGCAGGAATGATCCTAGATCATCCAAAATACTATATAAAGGGCCATGTTTTGAGTCCTTGAACTTTCACACTCAAAGTTTTCACTCTCAAACACTTCTCTGGAGCATCCTGATCATCTAGGAAGCTTTCTCAAGTTTAATCTTCATAATAAGGACCCTTGTAAGCGTTCTTAGCTCCTATAGTTAAGTTTTTATTAGCTTAATGACCGAAAGTCAAAGATATCGTAATGATACTTTGACTTTGTGATTAATCACTAACGGTCCAGCCATTATTCGAATTGAAAGTGGCTATGTGTTGGTAATTAAGTAGGTGTTAATCCCTCAAAATGGCACCTCCTAATTATCACGTTTACTTAGTCAATTGTCGGGTCAAAGTAATAAACAGAAAAGTCAAACGAGTCAGTTTTTATAAAATAATTTATAACTGATAATGTATAAGCTATAAAATACGTTTTATCACTTAAATAACTTGGTAAATAATATAAGTACATGTTTAGACATGTTCAACCCGACAATTCTAAGTATTAGGCTCGGTTCGCAACCGAAAGTTGCAAAAGTAGACTTTTGCTTTGACTTTCAGTTCTGACCCAAATTAGCTTAGTTTAGTTATTCCTTAGGGTTCCTTTGTGACCATGTTATATGTTAGAATAACCCTTTGAGGTTATACTTCATGGTCCCTTAGAAATCACAGTACATTGCATTTTTCGTTATTTGCTTAAAAGTTGACCATTATGCCCTTATGTTAAAAAACGAGATTTTTAAAAATGTGAGAGGACAAAAAGCTTTATTACTGAAATATAAGTATGTCCACAAAATTTGACATCAGTTTCTAGTCTCAAACTAAAGTTATGCAAGATAGCGTAAAATGAAACTTTTTGTTAATTAAATGGCATTTTTAGCATAAATCATATTTAAACCCAAATTTTGGCACCAAACTTATTACCTACTGTTTTAATATAATTTTTAGGGAATTTTGGAATTTTTTGTCAGATTTTATACTGACCATAACATAGAGTTCTTGCATAAATCCGGTAATTGACGATAATGCCCTTTTCATTAATAAAATGAGATTTACATATCATTTACATGCCAAACCTTTTCCTACTGATGTTATATATTAAATAGAATATTTTAAGCATTCAAGACTGATAAAAATCTCAGAATTTTATAAACATCTCAAATATCGACTTTTATGCGAATTAGGCGCATAGTATGGTTTAAAACCATATTTAGCACCTAAGACTTGATACTTACTGATTCCATAAATAAATTTTAATATCTTAATAGTAAGTATATGTCTTGAACTCAGATTTCCAATTTTATCCTTAAAACATATGTAAAATGACCAAAATGCTCCTCTGGTGCATAGTTTGGCCATAAATGGTGACCCTCACATATGTATGATATTTTACTGATGTAACATGATAAAATAATTATTTTTACTAATTATTTTGGACTAGAAACTCAGTTTGCTATTTAACCTATTTTATAAACTTTAAAATGACCAAAATACCCCTACGGGGCTTAAATTGATTTTAAATTCGTTTTGGGCATAATTGAAGATATCCTACTGATATCACAACATATTTTAAGCATAATAACTTATGGAACTTGTACTTTTCTCATCCGGTTATCCGTTATGCTTATACGCGTTCAGTACGATTTATGTAACTAGTTTGCATAAATTAGCCGAAACGGGTCAAACCTTATCTTTTTTACTTTAAAATCCAGAATGTATTTAGTTTACCCATTTTATACAAGTCTTCATACTTGTTGGGTCTAAATCGCATTCCAATCCGGTAATCGCTTAATCTCGCGTTTTGTATCGTAAAATTTTCTTTAAAACTAACCGGGCTAAGTTATAATTTAAATAAGACCCGTTAGGAATCTAATAGGTTATTAAAACCTTCGTTCCAGATTAGGAGCCCAGTAAAAGCTACCTACACTTGTTGAATAGAATATATGACTGAGGTTAAGTTACATTTCTAAGCTCAAGTAAACACTTTTAACTTATTTTCCCTTATACGGGCTTGGGATACGGTAAATTATTACCGCTTGGTCGGGTATTGAATATTTAATCGATTAGTGGTTAAATCATTGAGATAACCCGTTTTAATCTGTTTTGTTTGATACAAAGCATTTGGGGGTTAATATGACCGTGTCCTGGATATCCTCGGCTCATTAATTTGAAATGGCCACGACTTAAGCACGAGGTGTAGGCATACACCTGTCAGTTGCGTATGTAAAACGGTATCCCACTCGTGAGGTTAACTTCTTGTGGGCTTATACTAGTGGCGTGTCTATTAATCTTGTCTTGGCTTCTAACCCGGGCCCTGAACGTACGACAAACAAGTAAATCTGTATACAAGATTATTTTATATCATTGTCCCAAGTTATAAAAGAATATTTGTGCCTTGTACATTTAAATCAATTTTCATAAAATGTTTTCAAAAAAGTTAGTTAATTGTATTTAACAGTGTAAACTGACGTATTTTTCAAAAAGACTAAGTGGCAGGTACTAAACGAAATTGGTCGGAAGCTCCTGGGCACTAAATAAGGAATCTTGCAAGTTCTTAGTGTTTAAAGTCTGTCGAACAATATTTTACTTTATGTTTTAGATCCGCCTGTGGATCCACATACAACCGCTTGTATAATATTTTATTATACTTTGCATTTCAGTTTGTAATATTACTTTCATCCAAGACTTCAGCTGTGCATTGAACTGTGATTATTAACTATGATGATATTAACTACGTCACGATACTCCCCACCGGGCCCACCGGTAATACGTGTAAATATCGGGGTGTGACAATTAGTAATCAAAGGAAAGATAGAACGAAGGCAGGATTCCAAATCAAATACCGTACAAAAATATAAACACAAGACGATAAAAGGAAAATCATACCTTGATTTTTGAACCGATGTTATCAAATCTATACAAGATAGAGATATTAGAGGGTAGGAGATTATACGCTTGATTTAGAACTGGATGTCAAATGAAGAATAGAAGATCGCCAAGAAGACAAATATTAGGGTTTATGAAAAAGAAGGGAACAGGGTTTACATACAGATCCAAATTTGATGGTTGAGTCGGGAATTGGGGCTTCACTAATTAAAAAAAATAACCTGAAAATTTTCCCTCCAAAACACCATCTAGGAGATGCTCTAATAACATGCCACATCAGCCCAAATTCTTTCATTTATTATATATAATAGATTTGCAAGTTACATTAACAGTAACTTGCATTTTGCTTTTTATGTTATTTTTATTTTTTGTCTTGACTTTTTTCTCTTTAGTCTTTTTTTATACTTTTACTCCTCGGCTTTCGATATAAAAAATTACAACCCATTAACTTCCGAAAAACTTTGTAATCGAGTGTTACATATTTATTTTTATGTATGTGTTGAAATAAATTTAAATTGATTTACGGTTCGATGTACATTTTTCTCGGTAATAACTTAGGTCAAATATCTGCTTATGCTTATTGTTACAAACGTTTTCATGTAAATTTTATTTTTTTCCCAGAAACAAGTTGGGTATAATATCACACGTTTTTCATTAAACGATATAAATTCGAGTCACTTTACATTTCGACATCGCTGCAACGCGCCATAACTATTTTCTTATGTACTTATTTTTATGCACGCGGCGGTATAAATTCAAGTTCGTTTACGATTCGACGTAAATTTTCTTCAGAAATATGTCGGTTCAAATATATTCCGTTTTCCTGCTTATTTTTATGTACATTTCTAGTTGGTCTACGTTTTGACATAAATTATAATTAACAAATTATGTGAATAATGCTTTCATCCTATTTGCTTGTTTGTGTTTCTTTCTTGGTTTTTTTTCTAGGTTGTATTATTATTAATATTATTATTATTATTTAGTTTTCTTTACGTTTAGTGTTTTGGTTTTAGGTTCCTTTTACATTAAAGTTATACTTAAGATAGCGTTTACGTTTTCATCTACAATTAATTTAAAATTAGTCTGTCCCGCTATCCAATTTAGATTTTTTTTATGGTTTTCGGTCGATGTAAAACATGTGTCGATATTCTTTTGAGCATATTTATTTCGATTGTTATATTGAACCAAAATAGATATCGACCGGAACCCCGCAACGTAGTGCGGGTAATCTTACTAGTTACATACAGTTTAACAATTTGGGTGGATCTACATAATGTTTGTAATGAATGATGTCAATTTTATTTAAATTTGATACATGTTTGTTGTGTCTGTTGTTGTTCATAAATGTTTTTTTTTTGTATCCATTTGTGTTTATAAACATTTGTTTGCGTCTATGAGTATTTTTTTTGTGTTCGTTGCCGCAAATTAACGAACAAATACAAACGAACATGAAAATACTCATTTCCTTAATGATCGAACACGGACATAGAATCTCATTTGGTAAGTATTCATGAACAGCTCGTAAACACATTTACTTCCTTAACGAACGAATACGAACAAGATGGCCTTGTTCATGTTCGTTCGGTTCGCTTGTAGTCCTAGTTACGCTATTGCAAAGCGCAACAGGAAATTTTCTACTTATTATTGAAATACAACATTAAGAAAAAAGAATTTAATTTCCAATTAATTCATTTCTCATTTCCATATATCAATAAAATTTTTATACATATTACACATGTATAAAAAAATTACTTATGAATACATGTAAATTTAAACGTGTTTTTTTATTTTAATAATAACTAGCAACTACGGCTCTGCTAGCCAAAGGTAACGATCTAAGGGCTTCTTCGAAGGTAGTTGTTGGAGAAGGAGTAGCTATTTGAGCCTGTTGGAGGAGCTGTTCAAGGGTGTATTCTGGGCTTCTTGTGAGCACAATAGGTGAGCTAGAAGGGTAGCTCCCCGGCCCAAGTGAACCGTCGGGCATGAGGTACGGATGTGAGTCAGAATTGGGTCATGCTCGAGTAGTACTTGGTGATGTAGTAGTGCACAACGAAGAGGGCATAGGGGAAAGTTCAACATCAGGCTCGTCATAGACAAACGTACCCTGACCCCCTTCATCCTTTCTTCTCTGACATACCCGTTCAAGAGGTCTCTTAGCACTATGAAATTACTCCTTACTCCCTCCGAGGTTATTTCCATGGTTTCAACCGGGAAGAGAACTTCGCTCGGTGAAGATGGAATAACTCGTGTAGAGGGAGGAGTCTGAAATGGTTGTGCATCTTGTGTTACCGGTGCGACATGAAGTCCGTCCGGGTTGGTGGAACAACTATCTACCCCCCGGAGTAGCAGGAGGGCTAGACCGAGGCATAGAACTGCTTGAAATTTCTTTTGGATGAGGAAGCCTTCTGGCTATAGAGGAAGGTACTTAGGAACAAGGCTGTACTACCGGAAAACTATTTTAAGTAGCGCAGCCCCACAGTGGGCGCCACTTGTTAAAGCAACAAGTGTATGGCAGGGTGAAGGTCCAGGATCCGCTCCAAGAGACAGCGTCTTGATCGATATCTGCAACCAAAGAACACTGTTAGCCTTAACGCGAGAAGGGACCTCCCGCGTTTAGACTCCGACATGAGAATCAGTGGAATGATCTTTAAGAGTCTAAGCAATGAAAGGATAAGAGTTTAGAGTGAGAGAGTGAGTGAGATTGTCTAACCTTTGGCTGGGATAAGAGTCCACTTATATAGGCGGACTGATCTGCCCAAGGAACCTTTCTCCAGCTGTGCACCTTCTATTCCGAGTAGGTTTACCCACCTTTAGATTGCTTGCAGGTTTGGCCTTTACCTCTTTAGGCATAATTCAGGTTGTGTGTCTCGAGGACACTATTTACTTTATAAAAGTTTGTCCTTTTGTATTGACTTGTTCATTTCAAGTCCCAAGGCCTGAAGAGTAACTTTTGCTTGCTCCTAGTCAGGAGTTTCAAGCTTCTGACTTCCAGCTTTCTGCTTTGTGTTTTCAGCATTACTTATTTATTTTATTTTTATTACTTGTTGATTTTGACTTTACTGACTGAGATCTCTGAGTGCCCACATCATCACTCGACATTTCAGTATGGTTGATTTTTTAATCTGTTACGTATAATTTGATCTATGGTTGATTTTTTAATGTGTTACAATTAAGCGTAATTTGGTCTATGCTTGTATCAAAGGATATCTGCTTAGTTGTAAAAAAGTGTGTAAAGTAGTGTTCTTTGAGAGTTCAAATCTAATAATTAAAATTGGTGAAAAATTAGTAGTAATTTGTATGTTGTGTTTAATTTAGAACTAGTATTAAGGCTCCTGCGTTGCGGCGGGGGGGCATAAAACCGTGCAAAGTAGTATCAATGTCACACCGCTACCAACGATCAACGCCGAAAAACTCATAAAAACAAAATAAATAGAAAATGAGAAAATAAAACCGAATGAAAAGCAGATGTAAAATCGTTGAGCCACTCACACCCATTGCGGCGTGTTAATGCAAAAAAAATTAGACTGAAACGTAAAACATAAAAAAATATCTAAGTCAATCTAGGACCCGTACGTTGCGACGAACTTCTCAATTGGGAAAAAATAGACGAAAAAACTTTGAACCCCACACGCACGTTGCGGCATGTTAACTCGCAAAATTTTAAACGAAACGTAAAACAAAAAACTTGCGAAAGATGAAAACTATGGGGGCTAAAGTTGAAAGTAAAAAAATATTGGGGTTAAATTGCAAAAGATGAAAAACTTTGTGTTATAAGTAAAAAAACCAAAGGGGTTAAATTGCAAAAATAAGATGTTTTGGGTTAGAAGTGAAAAATATTAGAAACTTTTTTTAAATACCCTAAACATAGAGTACAACAACATGAAGCACATACATGTTATTCATTTATAATATGAAATAGTTCGTTGGTTTTTTTTTTTCCAACCCAATTCTTATGATTCTCATGAAAACAACCTCATTCTATATGTATATTACTTTATACAAACTATATTATAAAAATATTCATTTCAGGTGTAAATAAGAATAAATAGTTGTGAACAATATATCAGATTCATATAGATTATCATCATATTTTATACGTAAAAGATATACCAAAATAAAATAAAATAAAACGATCGTCAAGCAAATGCATAATTGTTATACTATCTATTTACTTTAGCAATAAACAGTGTACTGATTCCTGAAATCATCCTTACTCTTCTATTTTTAGAATTTTCTCCGCTTCTCTCTCTAGAAACATTACTAATGGAATTTCCTAACGCTTCACGGCGTGAATTCGATCAGTGTCGATTAAAATTTTTATGGTATAGACACTCGTTATAGTAATCAAAAGAAAAGATCGGATTGACTAAAAGGACATCAACAGATGGTTATGTATCAAGGATATGTTTAGGATTTAAAATAAACAAAAAATAAAATTTATTTATTTGTAGAACTATATATAATTATCTATATATTAATTTCCATGGTGCATGAATAGTGCACTCAATTCTACATATTATGTTTATATGTTTTAAACACAAATTATTTTTATTATAATTTAAAAAAAGATGTTTTATAAAATTTCGGGTATGTGACTACGACGTCCTAATTTTTATCTACGTCTTAATATAAGTTTTACTTAAAACCTAGTCGTGAATGCTAACATAATACAATGTTTTATAAAATTTTGAATATATCGTTGGAACGTTTTTAGTTTTATCCATGTTTTCATCAAAATTTTATTTAAAATAGAACGAGTCGGATATAATTGATTTTTTTTATTCTTTAGCATGACAATCCAAACCAATTCTTTTAAATAACACTGGTACCGGTATCTATTTTATTGTTTTTTATCGATATAAAACAGATGTTGATATTCTCTTAGGCATATCTTTATTAGTGGTATATCCAGTGACGATATCCGACCGATACCATAACGAAACGAAACGAACTGATACCGATCGAATTTCTGGCGCAACGCGTGGAAAATCACACTAGTATATATGATTATAGAGACATATTACCTAACAATTTATTTGAATGATGGTGTCCTTTGTTTTAAATTTCTTTTATTATTGGTACTGAATTTTACAACCACATAAATTATAAGGCATGTCGCATATGAGAGGTCCATGTCAAATAAAAAATAAAAATAAAAAGTTTAAGAAATAAACCATATATAAGTTTCGATAAATAGTAGCATGGATTTTTTTATCATTTTATTATTTACCTTTTGAGCATAATTTATTTTTCTTTTCTAACTTTTTATAAAATACGAGTTTTTTTTTTTTTACAAAACTGTGCTTATTTTTATCTATGTCTTGATAAAAGTCTTACTTAAAACTGAGTTATGAATAGTAATATCCAGATCAAAACACAAATGTACATGTTATCATACTTGTGTTGCAATTTTTTTTATAGAATCACGTTGTTACCCCTTTTTATTATTTTAATAATATAATATAATGTTTCTAAAAATTGCGAATATGGAGTTGCTACTTGCTTATTTTATCAATGTTTCGATAAAAGTTTTAGTCAAAATCAAACGAATCAAATATAATTTTCTTTTTCTTAACTGTGACGAACCGAGCCGATATCGGCTGAACAACAACCGGTACCGATATTCGTCGTTATGATTTTCTACTCGTTCCTTTCAGTGTTGTGACAAACTAAACTGATTCCGATAGAATAATATCGATGTTATTCAAACTGCTACCGGTATTTGTTTTTATGGTCCCCGTACCATATACAACATGTATCGATGTCTCTTTGGGCATATATCTTTCAGTTGTTATAGCAAGTGCCGCTATCATATTAACATTGTACCAAACCAAATGGATATTGATTGAAGTTCCGCCAGAACGCAGGAGAATCACACTAGTTGATGTGCAATATTGATAGTGGTACAAAACTTACTTGAATATAAAAGCAATCGGGATAAATGCAACATATGGGTTTTAATCCAAGGATCTATGGCTAATAAGGTTAACATCTTTCTAGTTTACCGCTTTGAACATTTGAAATGATTTTCAATAATATTAAATATTTACAGAACTCGCAGAACTCCTAATAAACAATCTTTTTATTTATATATTTTTATGTTTAGGATAATTTTATCATTTATTATGTGTACTTTTATGATTACATACATATTAAGAGTAATTTTATCATTTTTATATTTAATTTTATAATTACACATATATAAACTGTTTTTTTTACATATACGTAATTAGTTATGACATATATATATAATTTGGCTATCACACACATGTAAACTACTTTTAACATGTATGTAATCAAAGAAATACATATAATAGATGATAAAATGATCCTAAATACAAAAAATATATATATAAAATGATTGTTTATTACGAGTTCTGAAAGTTCTGTAGTTACATATATATATATATACACACACATATATATATAGTGAAAGTGTAAATTACAATATCCATTAACGTACAATACGTACGGGATGAAATTATAACATGCGTAATTAGTTTTATAACATGTGTGATTAGGTTTTTATCCCATGAGTGATTTCTGATTTTGTATATGTGTGATTATGTTCATGCGTGATTATGGTTTTCAACATGCGTGATTAGGGTTTTTAAGTTTTATAACATGTGTAATTTCATCTCGTATCCATCGTACGTTAAGGAATATTGTACGTTAACCCACCCCTATATATATATATATATATATATATATATGAGTGAGATAAGGAGAGAACGATTTGAAGTGTGAGAACAGTAAGAATGATTTTTAGCCATAGGATCTTTGTGATTTGTGGCTAAGATGATGCGGTGGCATTTTTATAAATAATGGGAACCTTATAAGTACCAAGAGGGGTAAAATTGGAAGATCCAAACAAGGGTGCACATGCTAATCACATGTCATTTCCCCCATCATATTTAAACGCCAATAACTTTTTATACGTGATTATTTTTCTAAAAAAATTACACCATAAAACTCAGCGTTTTTTATCTTTCCAACGAGTATACTATTGATATACTTTTCGAAAAAAAAAATGAAATGGGTTTTATGGCGTTTTTCTGAACTGGGTGTTTTATGGCGTTTAAGACTAGTTATTTTTATGGCGTTTTTCTGAACTATGTGTTTTTGTGGCGTTTTAACTAGGTATTTTCATGACGTTTTTCTGAACTGAGTGTTTTATGGCGTTTTAAACTGAGTTTTTCATGACGTTTTTCTGAACTGAGTGTTTTATAGCGTTTTAACTGGGTATTTTCATGGCGTTTTTTTTCTTCTAAATTTGGTGTTTTAATGGCGTTTTATTTGAACACCCAGTTCATGTGTGTGGGTTTTTTTTTACAATATTACCCCTTGGTGTAATTTAGCATCAATGCCACATGTCCACTCCAAAATCGTTCTCACCGTTCTCTCTAAATCCTGACCCTATATATATATATATAGGTAGAGGATCCTGTACATTAATCCAGAAGTGTGAAAAGCGTGAGAAGTGTATTATAACACTATATATAACACTATATAACACCATATAAACACCGTATCACACTATGTAACACCATATAACACCATATAACACTATGTAACACTATATAACACAATATAACAAATATAACACTATGTTTTGTCTGATAGCATGTCTATGATAGATGTATAGTGTTATATATTGTTATATAGTGTTACATGGTGTTACATGGTGTTATATAGTGTTACATAGTGTTATACGGTGTTTATATGGTGTTATATAGTGTTATAATACACTTCTCACACTTCTGAATTAATGTACATTATCCCTACCCTATATATATATATAGTGGAGGGTTCAAATGAGAATAATTTTTTTATAAGAAGAAAAGAGAAGAAGTTTCAACCAATAAGAATGCTTCATTTTACTTTATTTAATATTTGCATTTAATTTTAATATAAGGGTATTGTTTTGGTTAAAAATCAGGAACAAGGATAATGTAACCAAATCTAATTTTTGTGAGGTTGAGTGCTTGATTAGATGAACAAACGTATGAACAATTATTAAAATGGAATGACAATGAACACAAGCATTTATACGAGTAAAAAGCCCTTGATCAATGAATGATCTCCGGCATAAAAAACCTCGGATAGTGAATGTCAGAGAGTTCGAATATTAGCTGTTGTGTTTCTAAAAAGAGCTTGTTAACCCCTTAAAAGATCAAAAATATCCTAATAACTAACTATCTGAAGATCATGCAAGCCTTCACACGACCTCTCTCAACGGTTATGACTCTCATGCACGTGCCAAAAATAGCATATTCTCCAGAGATTCTCGTTTTGACTTAGCCCACATATTACATGCAAACGTAAACTAAGAACACAAGGAACAGTTGTTAAAAACATAAACATTAGTAAGGATCCTTAATCCTCAGACTCCCTGCATTATCCATTAAGGATCCGTGATCCAGGTTCAGTCTCAGGATGGATGATCCTTAGCATAAAATCCATGCCCTAACAATTGCCCCCAAAATATTAGGAATAAATTTGTGACTAGATGAGTCATATTTTAGTTCATTCGGGATTACTCGTTACCGGGAAACTAGCCGTTAGACATGGACTAGCCGTTGCAGAAATGACGTCACTGATAAGACTCCTCCTGCAACAAATATCAGTATAAATTGGTTAGAGATTGGGTTAAGATCCTCCATTTAAGTTGAAGATTTTTCCTTTAAATCCTCATTCGAAGATCCAATAGGTATCATCCCTTGCCCCTTCTCTCAAATCGTTATTGAAAGTGTTACCTTCTGATTGGTTTGAAATTGGAAACCCAGAAATGTATCCAAGATGAGGCGTTTATGGCATGAGAGTGGGACCAGATGAAGCAATGGTCTGCATGGGAATTGTAACACCCCAAAATTTCATAAATGTTTATCCTAATGCTTAAATGCTTCAAATGATTAGTTAAGTTGTAAATAAATAAAGGAAGTTTAAAAAGGTTAGAAAATATGCAAGAATGACAACACAAGCAACTTTGAGGGGTAGAACATGTAAAATATGTTATTAAGTATGATAAAAATTAAAAACCCAGTGTTTTGTGGGTGTGTGGGTCGCGAACCAGAGGGCAGGAAGGAGAAACCCTACTCCTTCAACTCTTCACAAGAAATTCAAGAATTGATGATGAAATCAGACACGAAATCGAATGCATGAACCAAGGATGATGATCCCTTAAGCAGTTTTAACATCAAGTAAGTTAAATTTTATGATTTGAAGGTCTTGAATAAAATGGGTTATGATCAATTCGTGAATTGATATGAAATTAAGCAAGATTGTGAATTAGAATCACCAAATAGAACTTGTGTTGTGTGTGATTTTGAGTAATTTCATGATTTGAAGCAAAACCCACATGTTCAAGTAGTATGATGTTATGTGATGATCTTGTAGTTGTGAAATTTGTGTAAATATTATGAACTAGTTAGTGTGTGATGCATAAATATAGGTTAGATTGAAGGATGGTAAGAAATTTATGCAATTCTTAGTGGTGATGATGAAGGAAGATAAGAAATAGGAATGAAAGCATGATTTGGTTGTACATTATGCATTAAACGGTGTACGCACACCAAGTGTTTGATGAAATGCCTAGTGTAGGATAGTATGCGAAATTACATGCTAACTAATGAATGAATATGTATTGAGTATGGTAATGATATAATTAATGATAGTTGAATATAAGAGACGCGTAGTAGAAGGAATTCATGAGAAGGTGTTTTTGATGATATCATTGAGTGGAAATGTGCATTAGGAGCTTGTACCGTATGCTTGAACGATGAGGATGCACATCATGTATTGGATTAATTTCTTATTGGTAATGTAGGATTTGATGTACACTAAATACAAAACATGTGAACTTGCTAGTAATGATGTTATAACTTCGTTTAAATAGGCTCACCTTGTATGTGGTGGTCAAATGTGAGATAATGAAAGCATTAACATGTGAAAGTATGTGTTTGTGAATGCGTATGTGTATATAGTTAGGTGATCGTGTGGATGTAAGCATATTTCATCATGATTGTTATATATATATATATATATATATATATATATATATAGTGATGCTTGTATAGCCTAAAATAATAACACGGATATATGAGGTTATGTCGTAAGTTATATGTTAAACCGTTGACTTCTGAAAGTCAACTACGCGTCTACGCATAAGAAGCAAGATTTGATTTGTTGTCGTAAAGGTAGGATCATAGGAAGTCGTATGGTACATGTTATGTTAATACGCGTTATTTGTGATGACATGATGAATTACATTAGTTTGAAAGGATATGAAATTGATTATATGTCTTATGCTTGTTAGTTGTGACTAAAGGAAGTCAAATGTGAAATATGCGGTTGATATGATCGTTAACATGTACAATGATGTATGCTAATGAAAATGTAATTTGGTGACATGAAAGTATAGGAATCATGTCAAGACGGACTCAAGCATGAAAGGCTAACGGGTCAAGAGGAGGCAAGGAATCGGATACGAACCCGGATGCACGAGGTAAGTGATTTCCGTAATCACTTCTTAGTTGTTTAAGTGATGTAGCATGTTAATTAATTAAACATGATGTTTAAAGTCAAATGTGGATTAGGTTGTATGAAATCGGTAAATTTCGCTAAGTAGACCAATGGGTCAAAAGAAGGTCTTGTGATTATATTGAAATGTTGCATAAGAAATGGCTACTGTACTATAACCGGTTAATGGGTAGAATTTCTTGTAAGTACGCAATCCGGGAATCGGAGATGCGGTTTAGTAGTCAAC
Source organism: Helianthus tuberosus (assembly GCA_030545235.1). Taxonomy (NCBI): domain Eukaryota; kingdom Viridiplantae; phylum Streptophyta; class Magnoliopsida; order Asterales; family Asteraceae; genus Helianthus; species Helianthus tuberosus. Next base: position 37,195 of record JARYGA010027277.1, read on the forward strand.
AGAGTCGGATGTGTGTTTGGTTTAATAGATAAACAAATATGTAAGTGGAAATTTTAGTAACAAAGTTAGGTTCGTAGATTTGAATGAAACGTATGAGTTTAATGAATATCGGGTGTCGGGTGCGTAAACCCCAAGTGCGGAACTCCGGATAAGGTGAAAGTATTATGGTTATAATGTTTGTGTATGATTCGGGTTAGAACAAATAAGTGGGTTGATAAATGCATGAACGGGTCAAAATTTGGTAAAAGGGTAATAAGCCGAAGGCTTAAAAGTCATAAAATTCGGTAGTCCAAATATTGTATTTTCACTCCATGTGATGAAGAATTAAATTATGATCACGTAGGAAAAAGAATCGGGTAAAACGGATAAAAAACGAGAGAGTTATGCTCGTTTCCGTAAAACCGGATCGTGCTGGGAATCTGCAGCAACCAGCTGCAACTTGCTGATCAAATCAGGCCATGGCGTAGCGTGACGGGGAAGGCCCCAGGCCGTGGCGCTACGCGACGGGGGCACGTTTCAGCAAAAATTGTTTTCTCGACTCGTTTTGTCTTGGGAACTCGTTTAAATGCGTTTTAAGCTACGTATGACTAATTTAACTTACGTTTTTATGAGCATAAGTGTATGCACATATGTAGATGGGTATGTATGTATGTTTGTATGTATCTATACACGTATGTAGAAATGTATGTATGCATGTATGGATGTTCATGTGAATGTAGGTAGACATGTATGAACTTATGCACGTATGCAGCAACGTATGTATGTATGTATGTATATATATATATGATTGTATGTAGGTAAGTAGGTATGTAAATATGCATGTATGTATGTATGTACGCAAGGTTTCAGTATGCTTGAATATCGATATTATTATTAATGTACCTTGTGAATGAAGTGTAACGCAGGTACGATAAGGAAGTCTCACCACAGGTTATATAATCAGATGGAAGGCTGGAATGTAAAGAGAATAACGAAATGAAAAGTAAACAAGAATGAATCTTGTGTGTTACAATGTGTACTAATGTTGTGAATTTTGTGGTGAGCGCAGGTAGTACGAGTCACGAAGGATCATCAAAGAGTTGAAATCGAAGACCGAGTCACAAGTGAGATTGTACGGGAACGTTGATGCATATAATGTAGTAAATATAAGCTATGTTTTTACTTAGTAAATAAGTCAGTTGACGGATTTATGTGAAAGAGTTATGTTAAAGTTAAATTTTAAATAAGTCAAGGTATTTATCATGAAAGAAATTTTATGGCACGAATTTCCGCTGCGACTTTTAGTCAAATACGTATTAGAGTCTTACAAGTTGGTATCAGAGCCTTGGTTTGAGAGAATCAAGTATGAGAGGGTAGGTACTTGAACTCAAACCTGTGTGCTCATGCGATAAGGAACCCGTACAATCCATGACTCGATCAAGATCTAAAGGTAAGCATAAGGGTTTGGAAGTGTTGATCCGCGAATGCGGTCTAGGACCGACACCAAGGCATGTAATAATACAAATGGATCTCAGGCACGTAAATTTAATATGTGGGTAAATATAATGTTAAAACCTTGCAAGTGAAGGAAAGTTTTAAATGAAACATACTAGTGAAATGGTAATGAAGTTTTGAAAATGTTACATGTGCGGAAACCAAATTCTTCGAACATAAGGTGACGATTACACGAAGACACCAAACTAGTATGTGGAATGTGTACCTGGCCAGTACACAAGAAACATATGACGTTCGTGAGCCCGTGCTAATTGTTACAGGTATGTCTGATGGAATTAGGTAGTAGGTGAACGTGAGGGTGAAAGGGAAATGTGAGATTTTCAAGGAATTGAAAGTACCAAATACACAAGAGAAGTATGAATGATATGATTGAACCCGTGAGACGGATTCTAAACATAGAAGTAATGGAAAGTGTAAATGATATGTTCGAATCCACGAGATAGATTCGAAACATAGAAAGAATAAAGGATATGAATGATTTGTTAAGAATCCACGAGATAGATTCGAAATATAGAAAGAATACGGGATATGAATGATATGTTAGAATCCACGAGAGAAATTCGAAACATAGAAAGAATAAAGGATATGAATGATATGTTAGAATCCTCGAGATAGATTCGAAACATAGAAGGGAATGAATGTTAGAATGAAAAGTTTGAGTTCGTAAGTAAGTACGAACCAAGCAAGAAAATATTTTATAAAATGGATATGATTCAAGTTATGCTTTTAAACTTACGTATATATATATATATATATATATATATATATATGTATGTATTTGTGCAAATGCGTTGTATGCAAGAACGATTTAAAGGACAAATGAGTTATGCGGATCAAATGGTGATTGCTATTTGAACCCGGTATTTAACGATTGAAATGGTCAGGTTATATAATGGTAGGTAAGCGTGATGTACGGACATGTAATGTCACAAACTGGAAGGAAATAGTCGAAGCAAGGTATGGAAAACGAGTCAATGGATTGGACTCGCGTCAGGTATGTATAAAGGTTATGCTTTTAATGGGAGCTTATAGCTCGACATAGAGAGGGATGTGTCAGACTGGGTAATTGGTAAATATAGGTCAGAATGTAATTATAAATGGACTTCTGAAAAGTTAAACAAAGTAAGTAGATAGCTATTAAGCAAGTAAATGTAAAATAGCATGAAGTATATGATTTGGTAAGTAGGTAAGTCCAATGAGAGCTAATGTAGTAGCAAGAAACCTTAGTCGAAAGAAATAAGCTTGAAATAAGTTACATGTTAGACATAGCGTTAATTGACTCTTGAGAGTCGGAATGACTAACGTCTACGACCTAGACAAATGATTTAAGTAGGGACGGGAAACGGGTAACGTCTTGCAATTTTTATTAAAGTGATGAGATAAAGTCTTTGCAAGTATGCAAGAATGAAAAAGGGAATTACGAACGTGTACTTTAAGACGTCTATGATAAGTAAGAAGTACCAGTTTGACTTTGAAAGGTCAAAGTGTAAGGATTGACAAATGAGTTAAAGATCTGCGAAAGAATGGTTATGAAATGACCCATCATGGAAGTGTCAAATAACGAAAATGATATATTAGAAAATGGTCATGTTTTGACCCGTTATGAACGGGTCAAACGTCCTCATGTTATAAAAAGGAACCGAGAAAGGATAAATAGGTAAATAAGGTGGTATAATAAACATCATGTTTGAATGAAATCGAATGAAAGGTGTAAACCCCTAATTTTATAATGAGAATGACAGGAATCATGATGTGATAAACCTACCTAGGAAGGCGAAAGAATGCTCATGAACGGAAGCTCATCACATGGATGAATGAGGTTGATCCGGAAGATGGTATAAATGGTAACAAAGAGGACCGGTTCGTTGCTGCATAACGAAGTACTGCGCCAAAGTAGTAAGGTTAACAGATTACTTAATATCTAAATGAAATTGTATAGCTATGGGTCGAAAAGGTAGTTCTGTACAAAATAAGTAGCGTAGTAGGTGTTATGAAAAGGAAGGTTTGGCCTTTAGAAATTGATTAAGAATGAGTTTTAGTTCAGGCTTATGTAGTAAGCAGTGCGTGTATGAATGTAAGGTAGAAGTAAAAAAAAAAAAAACTCCAGTATAAGCGAAACTATCAGAACTAATACTAACGGTGAAGTGTAATAGTAAGTTTTTGTGAACTTCAAATTGTTGTAATATAAATCATGGAATTAGACTCCTTAGAATGCTAACAGTTTGTACACATTAGTTTAAATGCGATAATGTGATGAGTTGATAACTTTAAGAAGAAATCAGTGAAGAATAGAAATGTAAAGTATGCGTAGTTGACCGGATTACAAACGGGTAAATGCGCTGTGGAAAGCATAATGAAAAGATTGTATGAGTAGTGACTCGTTGTAATGGTTGCAAGGGATGAAATTATGGTAATGATAAAAAGGTATGTGTTGACCTGTTATGGACGGGGTGGGTGGAATATATGTTTGATGTTAAAGGGATGATACGTACAAATCTGGGTAGGTTGAATTGATGTAAGAATGGAAAGAAAATTTCTAGAAGTGATGTTCTTAAGATTATGGCTTGTTAATGAACAAACCGATATTGATGGGAAAGGTTTCGGGGACGAAACCTCCATTAAGGGGGGTAGACTTGTAACACCCCAAAATTTCATAAATGTTTATCCTAATGCTTAAATGCTTCAAATGATTAGTTAAGTTGTAAATAAAGAAAGGAAGTTTAAAAAGGTTAGAAAATATGCAAGAATGACAACATAAGCAACTTTGAGGGGTAGAACATGTAAAATATGTTATTAAGTATGATAAAAATTAAAAACCCAGTGTTTTGTGGGTGTGTGGGTCGCGAACCAGAGGGCAGGAAGGAGAAACCCTACTCCTTCAACTCTTCACAAGAAATTCAAGTATTGATGATGAAATCAGACACGAAATCGAATGCATGAACCAAGGATGATGATCCCTTAAGCAGTTTTAACATCAAGTAAGTTAAACTTTATGATTTGGAGGTCTTGAATAAAATGGGTTATGATCAATTCGTGAATTGATATGAAATTAAGCAAGATTGTGAATTAGAATCACCAAATAGAACTTGTGTTGTGTGTGATTTTGAGTAATTTCATGATTTGAAGCAAAACCCACTTGTTCAAGTAGTATGATGTTATGTGATGATCTTGTAGTTGTGAAATTTGTGTAAATATTATGAACTAGTTAATGTGTGATGCATAAATATAGGTTATATTGAAGGATGGTAAGAAATTTATGCAATTCTTAGTGGTGATGATGAAGGAAGATAAGAAATAGGAATGAAAGCATGATTTGGTTGTACATTATGCATTAAACGGTGTACGCACACCAAGTGTTTGATGAAATGCCTAGTGTAGGATAGTATGCGAAATTACATGCTAACTAATGAATGAATATGTGTTGAGTATTGTAATGATATAATTAATGATAGTTGAATATAAGAGACGCGTAGTAGAAGGAATTCATGAGAAGGTGTTGTTGATGATATCATTGAGTGGAAATGTGCATTAGGAGCTTGTACCGTATGCTTGAACAATGAGGATGCACATCATGTATTGGATCAATTTCTTATTGGTAATGTAGGATTTGATGTACACTAAATACAAAACATGTGAACTTGCTAGTAATGATGTTATGACTTCGTTTAAATAGGCTCACCTTGTATGTGGTGGTCAAATGTGAGATAATGAAAGCATTAACATGTGAAAGTATGTGTATGTGAATACGTATGTGTATATAGTTAGGTGATCGTGTGGATGTAAGCATATTTCATCATGATTGTTATATATATATATATATAGTGATGCTTGTATAGCCTAAAATAATAACACGAATATATGAGGTTATGTCGTAAGTTATATGTTAAACCGTTGACTTCTGAAAGTCAACTACGCGTCTACGCATAAGAAGCATGATTTGATTTGTTGTCGTAAAGGTAGGATCATAGGGAGTCGTATGGTACATGTTATGTTAATACGCGTTATTTGTGATGACATGATGAATTACATTAGTTTGAAAGGATATGAAATTGATTATATGTCTTATGCTTGTTAGTTGTGACTAAAGGAAGTCAAATGTGAAAAATGCGGTTGATATGATCATTAACATGTACAATGATGTATGCTAATGAAAATGTAATTCGGTGACATGAAAGTAAAGGAATCATGTCAAGACGGACTCAAGCATGAAAGGCTAACGGGTCAAGATGAGGCAAGGAATCGGATACGAACCCGGATGCACGAGGTAAGTGATTTCCGTAATCACTTCTTAGTTGTTTAAGTGATGTAGCATGTTAATTAATTAAACATGATGTTTAAAGTCAAATGTGGATTAGGTTGTATGAAATCGGTAAATTTCGCTAAGTAGACCAATGGGTCAAAAGAAGGTCTTGTGATTATATTGAAATGTTGCATAAGAAATGGCTACTGTACTATAACCGGTTAATGGGTAGAATTTCTTGTAAGTACGCAATCCGGGAATCGGAGATGCGGTTTAGTAGTCAACAGAGTCGGATGTGTGTTTGGTTTAATAGATAAACAAATATGTAAGTGGAAATTTTAGTAACAAAGTTAGGTTCGTAGATTTGAATGAAACGTATGAGTTTAATGAATATCGGGTGTCGGGTACGTAAACCCCAAGTGCGGAACTCCGAATAAGGTGAAAGTATTATGGTTATAATGTTTGTGTATGATTCGGGTTAGAACAAATAAGTGGGTTGATAAATGCATGAACGGGTCAAAATTTGGTAAAAGGGTAATAAGCCGAAGGCTTAAAAGTCATAAAATTCGGTAGTCCAAATATTGGATTTTCACTCCATGTGATGGAGAATTAAATTACGATCACGTAGGAAAAAGAATCGGGTAAAACGGATAAAAAACGAGAGAGTTATGCTCGTTTCCGTAAAACCGGATCGTGCTGGGAATCTGCAGCAACCAGCTGCAACTTGCTGATCAAATCAGGTCGTGGCGTAGCGCGACGGGGAAGGCCCCAGGCCGTGGCGCTACGCGACGGGGGCACGTTTCAGCAAAAATTGTTTTCTCGACTCGTTTTGTCTTGGGAACTCATTTAAATGCGTTTTAAGCTACGTATGACTAATTTAACTTACGTTTTTATGAGCATAAGTGTATGCACATATGTAGACGGGTATGTATGTATGTTTGTATGTATCTATACACGTATGTAGAAATGTATGTATGCATGTATGGATGTTCATGTGTATGTAGGTAGACATGTATGAACTTATGCACGTATGCTACAACGTATGTATGTATGTATGTATGTATGTATGTATGTATGTATGTATGTATGTATGTATGTATGTATGTATGTATGTATGTATGTATGTATGTATGTATGTATGTATGTATGTATGTATGTATGTATATATATATATATGATTGTATGTAGGTAAGTAGGTATGTAAATATGCATGTATGTATGTTTGTACGCAAGGTTTCAGTATGCTTGAATATCGATATTATTATTAATGTACCTTGTGAATGAAGTGTAACGCAGGTACGATAAGGAAGTCTCACCACAGGTTATATAATCAGATGGAAGGCTGGAATGTAAAGAGAATAACGAAATGAAAAGTAAACAAGAATGAATCTTGTGTGTTACAATGTGTACTAATGTTGTGAATTTTGTGGTGAGCGCAGGTAGTACGAGTCACGAAGGATCATTAAAGAGTTGAGATCGAAGACCGAGTCACAAGTGAGATTGTACGGGAACGTTGATGCATATAATGTAGTAAATATAAGCTATGTTTTTACTTAGTAAATAAGTCAGTTGATGGATTTATGTGAAAGAGTTATGTTAAAGTTAAATTTTAAATAAGTCAAGGTATTTATCATGAAAGAAATTTTATGGCACGAATTTCCGCTGCGACTTTTAGTCAAATACGTATTAGAGTCTTACAGGAATGAAGTCCCCCACATGAATTTCAGAACTTCTGGGTTGTTGACTCCGTGAGGATCCTTGAACCTGGAAGATGTTGGATCCAGAATACATCGGTGCTGAAGGCCTTGGAGGATATTCCATGGATCCTTGAACATGCGATGAGGATCCTTGATACTGAGGGTAAGATCCTTGGGCTGAAAGCGTTCCCAAAAATCCTCCCGTACTAGAGAAGGATCCTTGATGCTCATAAGAGGATCCTTGAAGCTGGAAGTAGGATCCTTGAGCCTGCGTCATAGCTGATGATCCATATTGCATACTTGATGAATCTCCTTGATATTGGACACCTGATGCCTTGGAGTGTTGGATGGTTGTTGGTGGAGTAGTGAATTCCAACGACCTAGGCATTAATGGGGAGTGATCCTCCGATGATTTTTTCTGTTTCTTGATTTCATCAATTTCACGAAGGATCCTCCCATTGGTTTCATACTGCTGTTGCATGTATCCTCTCATTTTTGTGAAAACGGGGGTCGGCTTCTTCGAAGCATTCTCAGCATTCTTCTGAGATGCAGAGGGAGCAGGAGGCAATGGTGGAATGCCTTGTGATGAAGTGACCTCCAACATGGAACTTGAAGTAGTTTTTCCTTGAGAAGCCATGTGGTTGAAGGTAATGTACAGATATGAATGAAATGAACAAAATTTTCGAAGATGAAGCACCAATTACCCCACGGTCGGCGCCAAACTGTTTTAGTCAAAAATAACAACAAGGATAATTGTTTTGGTAAAAAATCAAGCAATGACAATGTAACCAAACTTTCTGTTATGAGGTATGATGCTTGAATTGATGAACAACAATAAGGATCACTATGAAGTGTAATGAACAAGTGACACGAAGATTTATACGAGGAAAAAGCCCTTGATCAATGAAAGATCTCCGGCATAAAAAACCTTGGGTGATGGAAACTACCGATCACCAACTTAAATTAAACAAGAAATGTATTACAACTTCGGATGATAGCGAGCTAAGTACAAGGATCACTATAGTGTATCGTGTAGAAATGTATGAAAAATGCTAAGTGTTTTGCCGAGAGCTGGTGAAAGCAGTTGTACGAGTGTGTGTGTAGCCAAAAAATAGCCAAGTGTTGTCTAACTAGCTCGCTACCCCCTTTAAACTAGAAAATATCTAGCCTAACTAACATTCCGCAAATGGTGCAAGCCCTCCACGACTCCACAACGTCCATTTCTGGCCAAGCACGTGCGGAATAGACTTAGAATATTCTCCAGGAATATCGCCAAGACCAAGTCCAAGTTGATACTCCTGCAAAACAATTACAAATTCAAAGTAGACAATCGTTAGTACAGGGATCCTTATAGTGATCCATGATCCTGATCCTGCAACACTTCTGAGGATCACTACTTCAGACAGAATTGAGGATCACTAAACCCAACAGTAAACAAGGATCACTGATCATTTAGAAATCCACCCCTAACAATAATGTAACCAAATCTGATTTTTGTGAGGTTGAGTGCTTGATTAGATGAACAAACGTATGAACAATTATCAAAATGAAATGACAATGAACACAAGGATTTATACGAGGAAAAAGCCCTTGATCAATGAACGATCTCCGGCATAAAAAACCTCGGATAGTGAAAACTATCACTATCAACTATATTGAACAAGAAAGGTTACAACTTTGGAAGATAACAAGCTCAATACAATGAATTGCTAATGTGAATGTGTGTGTTCGCCAATGAATGTCAGAGAGTTCAAATATCAGTTGTTGTGTTTCTAAAAAGAGCTTGTTAACCCCTTAAAAGATAATAAATATCCTAATAACTAACTATCCGAAGATCACGCAAGCCTTCACACGACCTCTCTCAACGGTTATGACTCTCATGCACATGCCAAATATAGCATATTCCTTCGAGATTCTCGTGTTGACTTAGCCCACATATTACCTATTAGGGGAGGATTTTCTAACAATTAGTGATTCTTATTCGTTATCCTAATTAACGGTCCTTACTTCTGTGACAGATAGTGATCCTCAGAAGAGCTTCAGGATCAGGATCATGGATCACTTTAAGGATCCTCATACTGACGATTGTTTGTTTGTGTTTTGTATTGCTTCACAGGAGTAACCAGCTTGACTTGGTCTTGGCAACGTTACTATGGAATATTCCACGGGTATTTCGCACACGTTTGAATGGAAATGGACGTTGTGGAGAACGTGGGAGCTTGGCACAAAAGTCGGATAGTTTGTTAATATAGTTAACTTCTATTTTTAAAGGGGTGACGAGCTAGAATTAGAACACTTAGCCATTTTCAGCTACACACACTCTCATACAATCGCACTCTTGAAGCTCTTGACGAACACTTATTAATTTTCACTCACTTTTACACATTTCACCGTAGTGATCCTTGTACCTAGCTCGTTACTATCCGAAGTTGTAAACATTTATTGATCTATTTGAGCTTGGTGATCGGTAGTTTCCATCACCCGGGGTCAACTCTTGATCAAGGGCTTTTTCCCCGTATAAATCCTTGTGTCGTTTGTGTAATTTACCTTGAAGTGATCCTTATCATTGTTCTACATTTAAAGCATCATACCCTGTAACAGAGAGTTTGGTTGCATTATCCTCATTAGATTTTTGACCAAAACAGTTTGGCGCCCACCGTGGGGCAATTGGTGCTTCATTCTTAGAAAAATTCGTATCTCTGTGCTCATTTCAATTCACTACAACCAAGCAAATGGCTTCCTCAGCGAAGAATGCTTCAAATTTGATGCCCTCATTCAGTTCTTCACAAGGCGTTCCTCCTTTGCCTCCACCACCTTCTGGATCCCAGAAGAATGCTGAGAATGCTGCGAAGAAACCAACTCCCATTTTCTCAAAACCACCTACTTCTTCTGCTTCAACTAATCCTACTACTAATGATCTCTATGCCTTGATTTTGCAGATAAGGAATCATGCACAAGAGCAGGATAAGACCAACGAAAGGATCCTCCGGGAGATTGACGAAATCAAGAAACAAAAGAAAACGGCAGAGGATCATTCCCCACTGATGCCCAGATCTTTGAATTTTGATACTCCGGTAATTACTTCTCAGCCATCAGTGGTTCCAGATATTCAATATGTGGGTGGACCAAAAGGAGTGCACCACGGAACAACAACAGTGACCCAGGCATTAGGTCCATACTTCCAGCCAGCAGGATCCTATCCTCAGCATATGGGATCCTTCATGAATTCAGGAGGGTACTCGGGAGCGCAGCAGATTCAAGGATCCTCCTTTGTTCCAGGATCATCCCAGGTTCAAGGATCCTCCTTTGTTCCAGGATCATCCCAGGTTCACGGATCCTCCATTGTTCCAGGATCATCCCAGGTTCAAGGATCTTCCATTGTTCCAGGATCATCCCAGGTTCAAGGATCCTCCTTTGTTCCAGGAACCTCCCAGTTTCATGGATCCTTCCAGATGCCAGGATCCTTGAGGAGTTTGCAAACAGGAAATTCAGATGTCCATCAGGGAGATTTTATTCCAATGCAGACCAATGCTTCTACTGGTCCTTCGATCATTCCAGAGCCCCAACAATATGGATTAACATCCATTCTTCCTAATTTGAATCCAATGGGAGGTAACACTTTTATTAATTCTTATACTACTAACCATGGCCTTATGCAGGATCCAGGTATCAATCATGCCATGGCCAGAGAATTGCAGAAATTGAAGGATATGATATCAAGTGTTCCAGGAGTGGTCAAACCTATCCCAGAGATCGCAGATGGGAGCCACAAGATATCTCGTTTTGCACCACCAATCTGTGATGCTGAGATACCCAAGAGGTTCCATGTCCCAACTATGAAGCTGTATGATGGTTCGACGGATCCTGAAGAACACATAGCACAATACAGGGAGAGGATGGAGATCAACCCAATCCCAGAAAGGTTAAAGGAAGCATGCATGTGCAAAGGATTCGGATCCACTCTTACTGGATCAGCTCTCAAATGGCTGCTAAGTCTTCCCCCTTACTCTATTACCTCGTTTGCTAATCTAGTTAACCTATTTAATAATCAGTTTTCTTGTAGTAGAAAATTTGAACGATTAACTAGTGATCTATATAGGATAACCCAGGGTCATAATGAATCATTAAGGGATTACATAACCAAATTCAGTAAAGAATCTTTAGACATTCCCAACTTGGATATAGCTACGGCTGTTGAGGCCTTTAAAATGGGATTGCTTAGGGATTCATTGTTCTATGATGATCTTGTTATGACACCATGCAGGAACCTAGATGAGGTAAGAACCCGGGCACTTAGGTTCATCCGGCTAGAGGATGACAAAAGGATCCAGGAGAGGTTAGCAGGATCCTCAAAGCAGGATAAGCAAGGATCCTCATTCAGGAACAACAAGTTCAGATCCTATAACAGATCTGATAACCAGAACGTGCATGCTGTTGATCAAGAAGAGGATGATGAGGATTATCCTCCAATCTCTGAATATTGTTTTTCTGTTGATAACAATGAACTAATCCTTGCGATGCAGAACTTAGGTGATAAAGCCAGATGGCCCAGAAAGAATGATAGGCCAGCCGCAACTAAGGATAAATCAAAGTGGTGTGCATACCATGAAGATTTTGGGCATCTTACAGAAGAATGCATTGCACTAAGAAAGGAAATTGGATACTTGTTGAGCAAGGGGCATCTAAAAGAGTTGTTGGGTAGGAAAAAGTCAAGGACTCAGGATCCTGAAAGGATCCCTGAGAAAGCTCCGGCCCCTCCAGCAGATGCACAAGTAATAAATTTCATTTCTGGAGGATCAGACATTTGTGGCACATCCTTCTCAGCAGCAAAAAGGCATGCAAAGGAAACTAAAATGGATAACGGAGAAAGACCCGTTCGAACATCAAGTGTCTCCGAAGGAAAAGTTATAACTTTTGATGAGGATGATCGTGTTGATATCCAGGATCCTCATCACGATGGCTTAGTTATTACTCTTTTCATTTCTAACCATTTTGTCCGCAGTATCCTTATAGACGGAGGAAGTTCAGTGAACATTATCCAGCTTGATGTTCTAAAGAAGATGGGCATCCCTGAATCAGATATCATACTAAGATCCTCCGTGCTCGTGGGATTTAGTGGCAAAACTAAGAATACCCTGGGGGACATTAAACTCCCAATATACATCGAAGGCGTACACTCTTATCAAAAATTTTGTGTTATTGACTGTTTATCTTGTTGTAATGTTATCCTTGGCAGGCCCTGGATACACGATATGAAGGCAGTCCCATCTACTTACCATCAATGTGTGAAGCTCCCTAGTCCTTGGGGAATAGTCAAGATTGATAGTGATCAGCAGGAGGCTAAGAATTGCTATACTTCATCGATGAAACCAGCCTCGAAGTCAAGGGAGCAATAGCAATCAAAGTATCCTCCAAGGGATGTCTTGGAGGCAAGAGAGCAGGATGTGGTAGAAATCCTCATGGATCCTCATGATCCTGAATCCAAAATCTATAACGGATCAGGGATCCTTGGCAAAATGAAAGAAGACCTCGTATCCTTCCTCAAAAGGAGAAAGACTACCTTTGCATGGAAACACGAAGACATGACAGGTATATCTAAAGATGTAATCACTCACAAACTTGGCATTGATAGGTCCTTCAAACCAATCCATCAAAGGAGAAGAAAGTTTGCACCGGAAAGAAATGCCATTATCCAGGAAGATGTAGAGAAATTGCTCCGGGCAGGTATGATTAGAGAGGTCAAGTATCCAAGATGGTTGGCCAATGTGGTTGTTGTTCAAAAGAAAAACGGAAAGTGGAGGGTATGTGTTGATTTTACCGATTTAAATAAGGCATGTCCCAAGGATCCTTTCCCATTACCCCACATTGACTCCATGGTGGATGCAACTGCGGGTCATGAACTGTTAACTTTTATGGATGCTTCATCTGGATTTCAACAAATCCAAATGGAACCATCCGATCAAGAGGATACAGCCTTCATGACTCCAACTGGTATATATTGTTATATTGCTATGCCGTTCGGACTAAGAAATGCAGGTGCAACATATCAAAGGCTGGTGAATATGATGTTCAAGGATCAGATTGGACAAACTATGGAGGTTTACATAGACGATATGGTGGTAAAATCCATAAAAGCTGAGGATCACCTAAGGGACTTGGAGGAAGCATTCGATATCCTTGACAAATATAACATGAAACTTAATCCTTCAAAATGTCACTTTGGTGTTAAAGCAGGTAAATTCTTAGGATATATGGTGACAAAGAGAGGCATTGAAGCTAGCCCGGAACAAATCAAAGCAATAGTGAACATCAAATCTCCGGCCAATGCTAAGGATGTCCCAAGGTTAACAGGCAGGATAGCAGCTTTGAACAGATTTATATCCAAATCCTCAGAGAAGTGCAAAGAATTCTATGAAATCCTAAGGAAGAACAAGAAATTTGAGTGGACTGAGAAGCATGAAAATGCCTTAAGAGCCCTCAAAGATTACCTATCCTCAGCCCCGGCCTTGATGAAACCAGAAAAAGGCGATGTGCTATCCTTGTATCTTGCAGTATCTTCAAAAGCAGTAAGTGCGGTCCTTGTTAAGGATCATGAAGGTACACAACATCCTGTCTATTATGTAAGTAAAAGTTTACTTGATGCCGAATCCAGGTATTCACACCTTGAAAAGCTTATTCTTGCATTAATTATGGCATCTACTAAATTGAGACATTATTTTGAAACTCATGTTATTGTTGTTAAAACTAATTTTCCAATTAAGAATATCCTCAGGAAACCAGAGATGTCAGGAAGGATGGCTAAGTGGGCAGTGAAGCTTAGTGCCTATGATATAAGATATGAGCCTAGGACAGCCATCAAATCCCAAGCATTAGATGACTTTGTGGCTGATTTCAGTAGTGATTTACAAAAAGAAGCTGAGTTAGAAGTCCAGCAGCTAGAGGAGACCAAGGATCCTTGGATACTCTATACTGATGGATCCTCAAATGTCAAAGGCACAGGGCTTGGAATACTACTAAAATCTCCATAGGGGGACATAATACCCCACTCTATAGCTTGTGAGTTCCAAACCACTAACAATGAGGCCGAATATGAAGCCTTAATTGCTGGTTTGCAAATTGCCAAGCATATGGGGATCAGGTATCTTGAGGTACATGTAGATTCATTGTTAATTACAAATCACTTTAATGGATCCTATGCTGTTAAAGGTGAAAAGCTAACCAAATATTTAGAGATAGTCAAAGAATTGGCACTCTCCTTTGTTTCCTTTAGTTTGACACAGGTACCAAGGGAAGAAAATACAGAAGCTGATGCATTGGCTAACTTAGGATCATCCTTGAAGATCCCGGAGGATATCAAGATTCCTATTATCCATATCCTGACCCCGGCTATCGAGGATCATGTGACTATGGAGATAGGAAATGATTCCGCAATTATCCCTAGTGAAGATACTCAATCCCATTCAGGATCAGGATCATGGATCTCACCAATCATGAGATACTTACAACATGGAGAGATTCCTACAGGAGAAAACCCTAGGACTTTCAAATCTAAGGTATCTCAATTCACAATTTTAAATAATATGTTGTATAGACGATCTCTTGCAGGACCATACTTGAGATGCATTGAGGATCCTGAAATCCAAGAAGTTTTAAAAGACTTCCATGAAGGAGATTGTGGAAACCACACTGGGGGCAGGTCATTATTCTCAAGGATCCTGAGGACAGGATACTACTGGCCAACCATGAAGAGAGATGCTGTGGAATATGCTAAGAGATGTGATCCTTGTCAGAGACACAGCATTATCCTTCATCAACCAGCTGAATTATTGCATCCTATATCCTCCTCTTGGCCATTTATGAGATGGGGTATGGATATAGTTAGTAAGCTCCCTAAGGCACCTGGTGGAAAAGTGTTCATGCTAGCTATGACTGATTACTTCTCAAAGTGGATAGTGGCTGAAGCTTTTGCACAAGTCAGAGAGAAGGAAGTTATATCCTTCATTAAAAGAAATATTATAACTAGATTTGGAATTCCTTCTGAAATTATATGTGATAATGGTTCTCAATTTATTGGGGGCAGAACCACTAACTTTTGTGACAGCTGGGGGATTAAGATGATAACATCAACACCAGTCCACCCACAAGCTAATGGTCAAGCAGAATCATCCAACAAGATCATCATCAACAATTTGAAGAAGAAGCTTGGATCCAAGAAAGGGAAATGGGCAGAAGAACTACCTTATGTGCTTTGGGCTGATAGGACAACCCCTAAGAATGCAACTGGTCAAACACCATTCTCTTTGGTATTTGGGGCAGAATCAGTGATCCCAACAGAAATGGTGGTTCCAACTGCTAGAACAAGTACCCGTGATCCTGAGGAAAATGATGAGAACCTGGCTCAAGACCTGGATACTATTGAAGAAATCAGGGATCTGGCTAGGATAAGGATGGCCAGTTATCAACAAAGAATGGCTGGTGCTTATAACAAAAATGTCAGGATCAAGAAGTTTCAAGTTGGAGATATGGTATTAAGGAAAGCATTTCAGAATACCACCAATCCTGCCGATGGGAAATTGGCTCCAAAATGGGAAGACCCTTATTTGATTGAAGCTGAAGCAGGAAAGGGGGCATATAGATTGCTAACCATGGAAGGTGATTAGCTACCAAGAGCTTGGAATGCTGTCCACTTGAAGAAATATTTCATGTGAGCAGGATCCTCATAGCACAAATGATCCTTACGTTAGGGATATCCTTAAAGGATCCTTAAAGTATCGGTGATCCTTACTTTGGTAATATCCTAATCTTGAACTATTTCATTTCTTTATTTTCTCATATAAGGATAAGGGTCATGTATCCTTTATCCATCTCTCACGTGATTTTAAGTTTTGAAAGTTCAGGAATCCTTAGCAAAGTATTGGTTATCTGCAGAAGCAATCCGTCCTTTGGGTTTAACCCCAGTTATTTGGGCTTGACCCCAGTTCCGCCTGTAGCGCATGATGACCCTGGTATAGTTCAAGGCAGTGGGACCAGTACTCGCTTTAGGGGCTGATAATTCCATTGTACTGGCTATACCTAGGATCCTACGTATAATGGTAGACGTACCATACATCCGTTCCTAAGGTTTCTAACGTTTTCACGTTAGCTAAGGTTTTGGCATTTTCATGTCACTAAGTTTGGATAGTCGCCAGTTAGGGCCATACTACAGTTTACATACGATCCTTGGGCTTGTCCCCAGTTATCCTTGGGCTTGTCCCCAGTTATCCTTGGGCTTGTCCCCAGTTGCTAACTCTTATCTTATATTGGCTTAGTCCCAAGTTATGCTCTATTTCAGGTCTTTGAAGATAAACAACTAGGGATCCTTGATCCTTACTTCTCTCTAAGGTTTATTTTGTAGTTATCCTGATTATGGTTAGGATCCTAACTTGGATCCTCAGGTATGATCCTTAACTATTTTTAATTCTATTCATCATTTATTTGAATAACCCTTAAAATTTGACAACTAGACTTGTGATCCTTAAAATATATTGCTTTTTGGGATTCTTTAACTATAGGATATTTGATCGTGGATCATGTCCTAAACATTTTCAATCTGACTTATTCAAAATTGTTTATTCAATAAATGTGCATCAAAACAAAGGAGAATTAAAGAGACAAAAGGATAACAACACAAGATAAGCGACAAAAGGTTAAGATTTTATTTATTAACAAAAGACTAACCCTTAAAAGGTTGTCAAAATTACCTACCCCGAGCATCTACCAGCAAAACGTGGCCCTTCCGCTGGGGTAGGTAAAGGGTGTCCATGATAATAAGTTCAAAAAGTAGTGCAGGAATATAAAGGCGGCAGGATAACAATGGCTTCATCCCCCAAACAGAGGATCCCTCCACCAATTGCAATCCTACCTATTGTCCAAAGGATCATACATGATCCTTAATCCTAAAAACTATTGTTCAGTACAAACCATCAAATTGTTCAAACAAAACAACCATCAAACTAAAAAAATTGGGCTCCGGCTATGTCTAGAAGTTCCCATCATCGCCCAATCATGCATCCTAAACCTTCCCTGCATCACCACCTCCGGCTCCACTTGCTTCACCACCTTCACCCTTGCCTCCAGCCTTAATCGCCAAAACTTCCTCAGTCTCCTCATCATCTTCAAGATCAGCTAACCTTGCTTTCCAGCCCTCAACATCCCAGCTGCTTTTGTCAAAGTTAGGATCTTGAGCTTCCTGGGCCATCTTCAGTTTTGTCTGATACATTGTGATGGCAGCAGAGACCTTTGCACCTTCTATGAGATCATGCTTTTCATAGTCAAGGTCAATCAGGAGTTTAGCCGTCTTAGTCTTGGCATCTAGGAGTTCCTTCTGAAGGTCAGCAATTTTGAGGTCCTTAAGCACTGCAACCTGTTGGAGGTCAGCAATCTTCTTGTCCTGCTCCTTGACGTTCCCCACATAGTCCTCAATCTCAGCGAATTTCTGCAAAAGAGATAAAAGATAAGGTCAGGACCAAGTGATCCTCAAATCAGCAGGATATGTCAGCAAGATATGCTAGCAGGATATACAGGCAGATACAGTGATCCTTACATCATTGAAGTACTCGAGGAATTGGTGACGGATCAGAGGCAGACCCTGCAAATCCTCAGCCTCGGAGGTCTTTCTCTTTTTGCCACCCCTTCCTTTAGTGGGTGCCTTGGGAATGGAGATGCTAGGACTAGTAGTGGACCTTTTCTTCCTAGGTCTAACAGAATCAAGGTCAGCCGTGTCGAATTGAGAAGCAAGCTTGGTGGATTTTCCAGCACCTACACAACCAAAACAAGATAAGTATCTTCACTTAACTTATATTTCATTATTTATTTAAATTTTAAACAAAGATACTTACTTGACATTGTGACAGAGCCTGAGGATACCTCCTGAGAATCTTGGGTTGTTGTCTTGAAAGTTCTTGCTTCAGGATCAAGTTTCTTGAAAGCGATGAGTCTCTCTTTGGCAGTAGGAGACAGTCTGAGGTGTGAGACGGTGATAGCTGCATAACAAGAAAGCAAAAGTATATAAGTGATCCTTATATCAGAAGAAAGTTCTCTGGTGATCCTTCTCAGGATCCTCCATCCTACCATGGGTAGCCCAATTCTTGGGTAGATCCTTTCCATCATCAATAGAATCTCTCTTGACGAAAAAGAAACGCCGCTTCCAGTTAGCATCATTCTTGGTGGCTTTGAAGATCGAATGTTCCTCACCAGGCTTACGTTTAAACAAATAACGATGAGAACCAAAGGTAGTAAGATCATACAGCTCTCCCAGCTCTGACATTCCTAGGTCTATCCCTTCCTGCTTGATGATCCTTTCAAGGGTATACAAAACCCTCCAAATAATCGGCATGGCTTGGATATAAGAGATGCCGGTTAAGGAAAAGAAAGATTGGGTAAAGGCTGGGAAAGGATATGTATAGCCTATGGTGAACGGAGTGACAGGAAAAGCAACCCACGTGTCGGAAATGTGATCACTCAGGGTATTGGGATCAAAAGGTCTAAACTCGGTGTTTGCCGGGAAGCAGTGGCGGATCCTATCAATCTGTGCATCGTTGAAACAGCAGCGTTCCTTTATGTTATCTTCGATGATCCCCTGGCTTTTTGGTGGGCTGTTCTTCGGATGATCCTTAGCTGGGGAGTTCCGGAGCAACATCTTTGATGGAATGGTGAAAAGAAACGGAAAACAGAGCAAGAGAAGGAAGAAGATGAAGAGAGAATACATGTTTATCTTCGGAATGCAGTTATAAAGGGAGTATCTCTGAAATTTTAAATGCATTTGATCCTATCTCTATCTCCTATTTATAATCATGATCGTGCAGGGTTGTCAATCTGTGACGTCATGGTTGCAACGGATAGTTCCACGATAACGGCTATATTTACGATAGTTAGTTGCGGATAAGATCAGGAAAATATAATTCGCTTATTTAACATATCACTCCTTATATTTTGGGGACAATTGTTAGGGGAGGATTTTCTAACAATTAGTGATCCTTATTCGTTATCCTAATTAACGGTCCTTACTTCTGTAACAGATAGTGATCCTCAGAAGAGCTTCAGGATCAGGATCATGGATCACTTTAAGGATCCTCATACTGACGATTGTTTGTTTGTGTTTTGTATTGCTTCACAGGAGTAACCAGCTTGACTTGGTCTTGGCAATGTTACTATGGAATATTCCACGGGTATTTCGCACACGTTTGAATGGAAATGGACGTTGTGGAGAACGTGGGAGATTGGCACAAAAGTCGGATAGTTTGTTAATATAGTTAACTTCTATTTTTAAAGGGGTGACGAGCTAGAATTAGAACACTTAGCCATTTTCAGCTACACACACTCTCATACAATCGCACTCTTGAAGCTCTTGACGAACACTTAATAATTTTCACTCACTTTTACACATTTCACCGTAGTGATCCTTGTACCTAGCTCGTTACTATCCGAAGTTGTAAACATTTATTGATCTATTTGAGCTTGGTGATCGGTAGTTTCCATCACCCGGGGTTTTTTGTGCCGGAGATCAACTCTTGATCAAGGGCTTTTTCCCCGTATAAATCCTTGTGTCGTTTGTGTAATTTACCTTGAAGTGATCCTTATCATTGTTCTACATTTAAAACATCATACCCTGTAACAGAGAGTTTGGTTGCATTATCCTCATTAGATTTTTGACCAAAACATTACCTGCAAGCGTAAACTAAGAACATAAGGAACAATTGTTAAGAACACAAACATTAGTAAGGATCCTTGATCCTCAGACTCCCTGCATTATCCATTAAGGATCCGTGATCCAGGTTCAGTCCCAGGATGGATGATCCTTAGCATAAACTCCATGCCCTAACAGGTATTGTTTTGGTCAAAAATCAGACGAGGATAATGCAACCAAACTCTTTGTTACGGGGTATGATGCTTGAATTGTCGAACAATAATAAGGATCACTATGAAATATGATGAACAAATGACACGAAGATTTATACGGGGAAAAAGCCCTTGATCAAGAGTTGATCTCCGGCACAAAAAAACCCCGGGTGATGGAAACTACCGATCACCAACTTAAATTAAACAAACAATCTGTTACAACTTCGGATGATAGCGAGCTAAGTACAAGGATCACTATAGTGTATCGTGTAGAAATGTGTGTAATCGCCAAGTGTGTTAGCGAGATTGATGAGAGCAGTTGTACGAGTGTGTGTGTAGCCAAAAATAGCCAAAAGTGTTGTCTAATTAGCTCGCTACCCCTTTTAAATTAGAAAATATCTAAGTAACTAATTGTCCGCAAATGGTGCAAGTCCTCCACGACTCCACAACGTCCATTTTCAGCCAAGCACGTGCGGAATATTTCAAGGAATATACTCCAGGAATATCGCCAAGACCAAGTCCAATTGATACTCCTGCAAAACAATTACGAATTCAAAGCAGACAATCATTAGTATAAGGATCCTTAGGATGATCCATGATCCTGATCCTGAAGCACTTCTGAGGATCACTAACTGACACAGAAGTAAGGATCACCAAGCAGGATAATAATTGAGGATCACGGGTCATTTAGAAATCCACCCCTAACAGGTATACTGTTAAACTTACATAGATCATTAATGTGTATTCTTCCCCTTTAATAACTAACTAAATTAAATTTGTAACTATTTCTTAAAATATATATTTTTTTAAATTAAAAAAACAACTTAATTTAAAGTGTAGAAAAATTGAGTAGTTGTGTAGGATAAATTACGAGTTGTGTAGGATATATTTCGAGGTGTGTAGGATAAATTTCGACTGTATATGATAAAATTCTATAATGTGTAGGGTATATGTAGGAAAATTTTGATATGTGTAGATTTTGTAGGATAATTAATGATTAGTTGACTAATTAATTAAAGAGAGAAAAATTAATGAGATGAGTTATAAATGAAATAGTATTTTACCAATATGTCCTTTCTTCTTTCAATAATGTTCTTCTCATTTGATCATCCCCCTATATATATATATATATATATATATATATATATATATATATATATATATATATGTTAAATTATTTAGTGAGTAGTTCAAATGAGAAGAATTTTTTTGTAAGAAGAAAACAGAGAACTTTCAACTAATAAAAATGCTTCACTTTATTTCATTTAATATTTGCATTTAATTTTAATGTAACAGTATAACTGTAAACTTACATAGATTGTTAATTTCTAGTCTTCCTCTTTAATAGCTAACTACATTAAATTTGTAACTTATTTTTAAAATATATACTTTTCAAAAAAAAATTAGAGTGTATGACAAATTACTAGGTGTGTAGGATAAATTACGAGTTGTGTAGGATAAATTTAAATAAGTGTAGGATAATTTTCGAAATCTTAGGATAAATTATTATGTGTGTATGCAAAAAAAAATAGTGTAGAGAATAATAGTCATTATGAGTAATAGTGGGGAACCCGTGCGTTGCTACGGGAGCGACAATTTGCTTATTTTTAGTTGAAATGATAGACAATTCCGCTACTTACTACTAGTGTGAGACTTACATAAAACTAATAAGAAGTAAAAAAAATCATGAAAACTTTCAAAAAGATCAATCTATTCTAACAAATTTGTTGTTGTGACATGCGTGACAACATGATCTCAATTGATGAATCATCTGTGGCAGAGACATATGCTTACTGAGCTCTTCAACTATATTCTTATAACTATTATGTTTTTTTTCTTCATAAAAATCCAACAATTCAATATCTTCCTGGGTTTTACCCTTTCAAACAAAACAAATAGAATTAAAGGGTGTGGAATTCAGATCCTTACCTTTTAGGATTTGTCCAAATTTTTTTTTCAAGACAAGAAACGAAAAATTGATTTTAAAGTTTGAAAGTCTTAAAAGTCAAACCCCAAAGTCATTTTTAGTTTATCGTTTGCTTTTTGAGCAAATTCTAATCTAGTTCATGTAAACTAAAGAATTAGAATTGTCCATTTTTACCTAAACCCAACCCAACCCAACCCGAATCCAAAGCCACCCAAACCCGACCAACCCGAACCTTATATGGGTCGGTTTTGGGTCACTTTTCCCGGCCAAAACCCCAAACAACATGCCCCGAATAACCCAAAACACGAAAAAAAACCCGAACTTTTATTGTTTTTTATAGTGTGAATTACCATTTATTTGATTATACCATTCGATAGTAGATGAGCTTCATTAAGACGACCGAAAACCATCTCCTTCTGTTGCAGCCCATTAAAAAAGGTTCCCAACATTCAATGTTCAAAGTATTTGGAATACACAATCCATATTATGACAGGAAAAATTGCAAAGTCTGATTCCACATATCTACAAAAGCAACAAGATAAGTTACTACAAGAAACAGATTTCTAAAACACTTAGGCCTACCGATGGCATTTCAGAGTTGCATTGCATGACATTTTCTTGCAAAAACCCTTCAATTATTCTTCATAGTTTTTATCCGAAACTCATTTTTATTTGTAATTAATTCCTCAAGAAATCACAAGAAGAACATCCCTCTTAAAAGCCAGGGGATCATCAAATATTCACCGAAAGAAAGATGCTGCTTCAATGATGCACAAATAGACAGAATTCGCCACTGTTTTCCGGCGAATACCGTTATCAAGCCATTTGACCCCACCGCTTTGAGTGACTATATCTCTGAAACTTGGATTGCCTTTCCTGTTACCCCATTCACCATAGGATACATGTCACACCCCGATTTCCACGTGGCACCGGTGGGGGAGTATCGTGAGGTCATGGTTGGCAACGTAATAGTCAAACAACACAATATCAATATGCACAGCGGAAGCAAATTTAAAAAGATATAATACAACCGAATTTATTATTGTAATATCAAGTATCACAACGTTCGATTGTTTAACCACAGAACGGATCGAAATAAAATAGAAACAATGGTTCAACAGACTTCAGGCATCCTAAGCTTGCGAGACTTTTTATTGATGCTAAGGAGACAATTCAGCCAATTTCGTTTAGTACCTGCATTCAGTCTTTTTGGGAAAATACGTCAGTTTACACTGGTAAATACATTCAACTGACTCATTTTGTAAAATGATTGAAAATTGGTTTGGATGCACATGGCATAAACATTTTTATAACTTGGGAGAATTATTTAATATTATAATCTTGTGAACGAATTACATATTACTTGTGCGTTCAGTAGCCCGGATCTTGTCCGGGTTAAAGATCAATAGACACACCACATAATTGAGTTATACACTGACAGGTGTACGCCTACACCCCGTGCTCAGGTCGTGGCCATCTCGTAAGATGATGCCAAGGATATCCGGGACATGGTCATTAACCCCCCAAAGGCTGTAAAGTAAACAAGACTGTTTAAACGAGCCGATCAAATTATTCAACAACCCACTTAATGTGGAGATTTGATGCCCGATCAAGCGGTATGCTATATACCGTAACCCAAGCCCGTATAGGGAAAATAAGTTAAAAGTATTTACCTGAGCAATGTATAAATCACAATAAGCAAAAATGCACGTAGCTTTTACTGGTCCTCCTAATCTGGAACGAAGGTTTTATAATAACCTATTAGAATCCTAACGGGTCTTTAATTAAGCTTAAGCTTAGACCGGCTAGTTTCAAAGATACGGTTCGTACGCACGATTAAGCGAACCGGATAGAATGTGATTTAGACCCGACAAGTTTGAAGACTTGTTTAATATGGGTTTATCATTCACATTCTGGATTTTGAGATAAAACCGTTAAGGTTTGACCCGTTTCGGCTAATTTATGTAAACTTGTTACATAAACTGAACCGTACACGTAATAAGCGTGACGGGTATCCGTAAGAGCCATATACAGGTTTTCTAAGTTAATATACTTCAAATATGTTGTGACATCAGTAAGATGTCTTTCATTATGCCCGAAACGCGTTTAAACACAAACTAGGCACCGTAGGGGTAGTTTGGTCATTTAAAAGTTTATAAAAGAGTTTAAGTAACAATCTGAGTTACAGGTCTGATATCAGTAGGTTAAAGCATATATGTGAAATTTATCATTTTTAACCAAACTATGCCCCGTAGGGATATTTTGGTAATTTCACATAAGCCGAAAAGCTCAAAACCGGAGTCTGAGTTAATCAACCTTTGCTTACTGTTAAAACATTCTAATTTTCCTAAAATATCAGTTGGTATCAACCCGGGTATGTCCAATATGATTTTAAAACATACTATGCGTTAAAAACGCTAAATAAGGCGATTAAAGGCCATTTCCGGGTTCGATACTTAAATCCGATATTTTTATATTTACAGAAGGTTTAAAATAATTTATTTATCATATGTGATCAGTAGCAAAAGGTTTGGAGTCGTTTAGATATGTAAAACTCATTTTACGGCCCGTAAGGGCAAAACCGTCAATTACGGGATTAAGCCTACGACTACTAGTTATGCTCAGCCTAAAATTAATTAAAAATCTTTAAAAATCCCAAAATAATATATTACATCAGTGGGTATTAAGTTTGATATCAAAAAGTAGGCTTAACTAGGCTATACGCTAATTACGCCATTTTATTAACACAAAGCTTTAAATTTGCGATAATGAGCATAACTCTTAATCTACAAGTCAAACTGATGTCAAACTTTGCATACAAGTTTATATATCAGTAATCAAGGTTTCTACACTTTTACATTTTCATAAATCACGTTTTAAGGTAATAAGGGCATAATGGTCAACATATGAGCAATTAACGGAAACATGCATATTAATTGGATAACTAATGAACCAAGGTGTATAATCACAGAGGGTTGTACTAACATGTAACCTAGTCCAATTAAAGCTCTGAGGAATTTCTAGAACATGCCTAAACGGGTCAGAACTGAAAGTCAAAGTGAAAGTCAAACTATGTGACTTTCGGTTCCGAACCGGGTCTAAACAGGAAATTGTCGGGTTGAACATGTCTAGACAAGTTCTTACACTTATTACCAAGTTATAACAATGATCCAACAGGTTGTATATGATCTACAATGATAATTATGCATAAATAGCATTTTAGACTTCCTGTTGACTTTTTAAATATAAGTTTGACCCGACTTTTGACCTGGTTAGAGTGGTGATCAGGGGAAACCCTTTTGAGGTTTTATTACCCACATAAATACCAACCTATAACTACTTTTAATTCGAGATATGACTAAGCCATTGTTGACTAATCTCGAAGTCAAACCGTAATTACGACGGTTTGACTTTTAGCTAATTAAACAAGCTAAACTCAATTAAAGAAGGACTAGCAGACTTACAAGAGTCCTATGCACGACTTATGATCAGTTGGACCTGCTTGAGAGCTCCAGGATTGATCAGATTGCAAGAAGGAAGTGTGAAGAACTTGTTTGCATATCAAGGCCTTATATAGTGTTTGTAAACACCATAACATGTTGACAACTAAGGCTACAAGTGACCACAATTGTCCCACAAGTGTCCCTGGGGTCTAGGAACATTTTAGGGGTCGTCCAATGGTGAGAAATACCAGTGGGATCGGTCATAATCGCGCAAAACAGGCTGCAGCCTGTTTTTCTGGGCTCCTGACGCGGCCCGCCTCGCGTTTTAACAATTCTAACGCGGGCCGCCTGGGCCTGAGTTTCAGATTTTTCATTTTTCTATTGTTTGCAACTTGACCTTTGGCTTATTTGAAAGGGCAATCAAGCTTTTAATTGCATTTTGACCCCCTTATATTTACCCACAAGGGCTTTAGGACTTATACCCACTTTGCCAAGTCCCTGAACACTTCCGGTTAACCCGAAAAGTCTTAACTTTCAATGTTTGCACTTTAACCCCTCGCACACGAATTTGATCATAACTTTCTCATACGATAACGAAACTTTATGAAATTTATATCGTGCATTCTAGTGAGCATAATTAACATTTACAAAGCTTTGGGTTTGTCAAAAGGTCACTCAGAGGTATATCTTTAAACATTTTGACACATTTAACCCCTGTAGTTTGTAATCTCTCACTTTTAGCTTCGTATGATCCATGATTTATTCGTTTGATGTTATAAACATCATGTAGGGTTATTATGAAGTATATTTATTCACTGTTGACATTTAGAACCCGTAAAATCACATACTTTCCATGTTTGTCAACTTTAGTCCTTTTATAACATTCTTTCACACGTTCAAACTTTATGACACGTGTCAACACATTATAGGACGTGAATTTTCGAGGTGTTACATCCTCACCCCCTTAAAATAAATCTCGACCCGAGATTTACTGAAATAAGTAAGGGTACTTTCCTTTCATCGTGGATTCAACCTCCCACGTGTATTCGGGACCTCTACGTGCATCCCATTTGACCTTTACAATAGGTACATGCTTCCTTCGAAGCTTCTTTACCTGTCGATCTTCAATCGACAAAGGTTTTTCCACAAATTTTAAGCTCTCATCCATATGCACATCTGTATGCGGTATAACCAGTGATTCATCAGCGAAACACTTTTTCAGATTGCAGATGTGGAACACATTGTGAATTCCGCTGAGCTCTTCCGGTAAGTTTAATTTATAGGCAACTGACCCGACACGTTCGATAACCTTGAAAGGTCCTATGTATCTCGGGCTTAGCTTGCCTTTCTTACCAAATCGCATCACTCCTTTCCAGGGTGACACTTTAAGTAGGACTTTGTCACCTACTTCGAAGTGAAAATCCTTACGCTTAGGATCAGCGTAACTTTTCTGCCTATCTCGGGCAGCTTTGAGACGGTCTCGAATCTGGACAATCTTGTCCGTTATTTCGAACACGGTCTCTGGTCCTGATAACTGGACATCTCCAACTTCCGCCCAACAAATAGGCGATCTACACTTTCTACCGTATAATGCCTCAAAAGGCGCAGCCTTAATGCTGGTATGGTAGCTATTGTTGTAGGAGAATTCGATTAATGGTAGGTTCTTATCCCAACTACCTCCCAAATCGATCGCACACGCACGTAGCATGTCTTCCAACGTTTGGATAGTACGCTCACTCTGACCGTCAGTCTGAGGATGGTAAGCCGTACTATAGTTCAAACGTGTGCCCAAAGATTGTTGGAAACTCTTCCAAAAATGCGACGTGTACCTAGTATCTCTATCAGAGATAATAGCCACAGGTATGCCATGTAAGGCTACAATCTTATCAACGTATAGTTGGGCTAACATATCGGAGCCATAAGTCTCCTTGATGGGTAAGAAATGAGCTGACTTAGTCAGTCTGTCAACTATAACCCATATTGTATAATTTTCTTTCCTTGTCTTGGGTAACTTGGTAATAAAATCCATAGTTACCATTTCCCACTTCCACGTAGGAAGTTCAGGCAGTTGTAGCAAACCTGATGGTTTCTGATGCTCGGCTTTGACTTGCGCCCATGTCAAGCATTTAGTTACATAGGTGGCCACAGACTTCTTCAAGCCTATCCACCAATAGTTTGCCCTTAGATCCTGGGTAGCTGATGGCAATTCTTAATCGTTGCCTAATTAGGGTTGCGGCATGTATGCATAAGCAATATGAACCGTCTTTCTTATTTAATAACATAAAACTCTCAGAATATTGAGTCAGGCTATATGAGTCTATGTCTTAAAACTTACTCAATCAAGGTTTCGATTATTCCATAATCAATATGGAGTTTTCACAATACTCCAGCCCACGGCGGGATACAAATCTTAATTCTACCATGCCTTCCAGGAGGTAAGCAGGGAAAACTTATGAGAAGATAATCAAGACGCAAGGAGGCTACAGAGATTTTCCATATCTCAGGCTCCAGCTCATCCATCATTGCTCGTGTCAAATAAGTGACACATTTATGTTATAAGTCCACGAATTCCTTAATCGGGAACATTTACTTGGGCAATTCCATTCTGGATATCTTCCTTAAATACTACTAGTCGACTTTAGTACAATATGATCATTGGGATATCTTAGGGGTTCCATGTATTAAACCTCCATACTGATCAGGCATGGAAGCAATCTATGGGACACACTAGGACACGCAAATCCTCATATGGCACTTTTATCAAACATAGTTTGGCATTCATAGGCGATAGAAAAACAATGGGAAAAATAATTAAAATAACATATGTTGTCGTACTCTATGCGAAGAAAGAGTACTCTTGAATTTTTCGGAAGGTTTTTCTTGCCGATACGAGAAGAATCGGTTACTATGGTTTCCTTGGTAATTTATACCTTGTGGATAATATAAAAGTTTGCTAAGCTTATGGTTTATGAAGATTTATTATTGCCTGTATTAAATCAGGACGCTTAGCAGAAATTATCATTGGTAAATGATAAGGGATGTACTTGATGACATCGTGAACTGCCTCTTGGCGTTCGTCAGGTGAGTTCAGGCATTTCTTCCCTTAGCCCTTCCAGTGTTTAGTCAATCATAAGCAAGCCAAGAGTAACTAAAACATAGAGGTAAATTCTTGGATTCTAATACTTAGTCAACATAAGGAGGATAAGTAGGTGACTTATAGTAAGAAATAAGGAAGTTATTGTACATGTGTTTATATTTAACCAAAAATGGAAATTTCACAAACTAGGCACCTAGCTCGGTTGGCTAGGCGCGCGAAAGGGTGCGGCCTAGACCCAGGTTCGATTCCGGGGACGACCGGTTCCACCATTTTTTTCGTTGCTTTTTATTAAGCCTGTTCTTGCTCTCTTCCTTAGATTTCTGGGAGTCATCTTCCTCCTTTGGTTCATCCTTCATATACGAAGTGTGAACAAAACTCTTCTCATGAGCAATTGAATATGGTTTTGCATGAAATTTAGAGCGAGGAGCATTCGGCCCTTTGGATTGTTCCATGATCTTTCTATGGTTCCTCCAACTGCTGCGTCAACCACAGCCTGGCGATTAGCTCCATTAATATTGAGGTTTACGTTTGTAGTTTTATTAACTTTCGTCGCATTAATAGTATTGCGACTGTCGTCTACCTCATCCGAGTTTTCGATACTCGAAACTTGGTATTAATCACCAAGATTTAACAATTATTAGTCATCATCCTGATGACCTGACTTAGATTAGCCACGGCATTCATAAACCATATGGGCTATTCCGTTCTGAACATTCGTAATGAATGCTTTTTGAATGTATATCTATTACCTTTAGCTTAGGTCACAAAAGGACTATCAATGGCATTTAAGGTTTGGAGCGAGTCCAATACCTGCTTGACAGGGGACCATAATGTCACAACTGTCTTTGTCACAAGGACGCTTATAAATAGCTCAAGGGCTAGCCTTACAAGACTTTTATTATATATATACATATATGGCATAAAAGCCTGTCTCGATGGACGTAGAAAGATATGGCATAAAGCCCAGTCATGAAGGACATAAATGATTATACGGCACGAAGGCCTTGTCGCAAAGGTCATTTAGATATGGCACAAACGGCCTTGACATAAGGACATTTATCAAATCTGGCACAAAGGCATGTCACCAGGAATGTTAACATTTAATATGTTAGCTTGTCACGAATGACAAATTATAGCGCATAGGCTTGTCATGAATGACTTTAAAACATAACTCGATGGTCTATCATCAAGGACCTTAATTTATTAGCCGCAATTTTATTAGATTATGGCTTCAAGGTTTGAACGTGGTTCTTCACCTTTGGACAGGGAGTCATAGACTACAACTGTCATCGTCTTTGAAAGACGATTCATTTGGCAGAAAGGTAAGCCAAATCAACATCACTAATGGATGTTTATATATAACCATCGTATTTAATGATATTAGTCATGATCACATCGATCATATTGACTATTAGGTTTGGGTATAATCACACCATTTTGAACAGGGGATCATAAAGATCACTACTATCTTTGTCTTACCGACACTAGAATAAAGTATAGCCCGTAGGCATTTCATCACAAGGGATGTTAATATTGTGATCATCATACTGATGATACTAGTCAGGATCATAATGGTAGTATAGACTATGGGATTTGAGTATAGCTCACCCCCTTGGGCAAAGAATCACAAAAGATTACAATTGCCTTGTCTCAATTGGACAATATAATAAAGCCCTTAGGCAAAACATCATTAAGGATGTTAAAATTTTTAACCATCGTATTGATGATTTTTGTCATGATTGCATTGATCATATAGACTATTAGGCTTAAGCATAGCTCACTACCTGGGACAGGGAATCGTAAAGATCACCATGTCTTTGTCACACATGGACAATATAATATGGCTCATAGGCGAAACATCACTAATGGATGTTTATAATAGGTTCATCCTATTAGATGATATAAGTCATGATTGCATTAATCATATTGACTATTTGGCTTGAGCATAGCTCACCACCTCAGACAAGGAATCATAAGGATAACAAATTCGACGTCCCCAATGGACAATTTATTATAGCCTGTAGGCAAAACATCACTAAAGGATGTTAATTAATATGATCATCGTATTAGATGATATTAGTCATGATCACATTGATCATATAGACTATTATGTTTGGACATAGTCCAACATTTTAGACAGGAGGTCAAAGACCACCACTGTCGTTGTCTTATCGGACAACAAGTTTAGCCCGTAGGCACTTCATCACTAACGGATGTTTATAATATGATCATCTTATAGGATGATATAAGCCATGATTCCTAAATCACTAGGCTAGATAAGGGAATTGGAAGAACCCAATATAAGGATGACTGTTGTGATTTTCTCGAATCACATTTGTCAAGAGTGCTAACACGTTCTTAGGTGTTAACAAGTATCTAAATCCCTTGAGTAGGTTTCACCATCTTGGTCACGTAGGCTAGGTTTCACCTTTAAGATTCCCTTTTTAAAAATGCATACTGACAGGGAAGGAAGGATATTTATTTTATTCAGGATTTTTATTATAAATCCTAATTCATAAGTTAATAATAGCACAAATGGCCTAGTCGCGTAGACAAGTTAAATTTATAAGCCATGATTTCAGAGAATCGTGGTATTAAGGTTTGAATCAAAGTTCATTACCTTTTTCCTGACAGGGAGCTGTAGGCTACCACTGTCTTTAGTCTCAGAGGACATTAACTATAGCCCGTAGGTACTTCCCTTCTAAGGGATGTTTATTACGGAATTGCCCCTTAGGGAAATTCATTAACCATGGTAAACAGAGACCATATTTGGTTAATTTATTAATCATTTATATTTAAGATTTCTATTATAATTTATCCTAATTATAAAACATTAACAGTTTTATTAGTGGCACCCAATGGCCTGGTCACATGGACATTTATAAATTATAAGCTTATGATTTCAGAGAATCAAAGCAACAATAACAGTTTTATTTAATAGCACCAAAGGCCTAGTCACAAGGACAATTTTTTTTTAATTATAAGCCATGATTTCAGAGAATCAAGGCCTTTAAGTATATTAGCACAACAGGCTTAGTCACAAGGACATATATAAATTATAAGCTATGATTTCAGAGAATCAAGGCATGAAGGTATTCTGGCACAATAGGCCTAGTCACAAGGAAATTTATAAATTTTAAGCTATGATTTCAGAGAATCAAAGCATGAAAGTATATTGGCACAATAGGCCTAGTCACAAGGACAATTATAATTTATATGCTAGGATTTCAGAGAATCAAAGCATTTGAGGTTTGAACCTAGTTCATTACCTTTTTCTGACAGGGAGTCATAGCTACCACTGTATTTTGGCTCATGTAGAAATCAGCAAGGCCCGTAGGCATTATATTAACGGATAGGGAGTCATCGCTACCACTGTCTTTTGGCTCATGTAGAAATGAGCAAGGCCCGTAGGCACCATATTTCCACGTATGGTTAAAATATGATCATCTTAATTGATGATGTAAACCCAGGATTCAGGGATCATTAAACTGGGTTAGGAATCTTTTGAAGAATCCTTAATAACGTGTGTGATTTCCAACGAATCACATATGTCGGGAGTGTTAACATGTTTTCAGATGTTAACAGGGATTTGAATCTTTTAATCAGGTCTTACCATCTTGGCCCGGTCTTATAATTGACCCGAAGGCTAGGTTTCACTCTTAAGATTCTTAATTAATAATTTGAATCTTTTTAACAGGTCTTACCATCTTGGCCTGGTCTTATAATTGACCCGAAGGCTAGGTTTCACACTTAAGATTCTTAATTAATGGTTTGAATATTTTTAACAGGTCTTACCATCTTGGCCCGGTCTTATAATTGACCCGAAGGCTAGGTTTCACACTTAAGATTCTTAATTTAATTAACGCAGAAAATTTTTAAATTGAGGTGTTAATACGGATCTGAATCTAATTATGGAACTGCCATCTTGGCCGGTCTTAATATGACCCGAAGCTAGGTCTTGTCCCTTTTAGATTTTGCCATTTTATTATAATGGTAGATCTTGCAAAAGGAAATGATATTTTCCATTTATTTAATATTTCTTGTTTAGAATGAAAGTTTAAACTTAATCATTTCACTAAATAAAAATATAAGTATAAAGTTGCCCTAAGCTGGACTCGAAGGGAATAATGTTGTCCTCGCAGGGACTGAAAGATAATTATGTCTTTATAAGGACTAATGGGGAAACGATCTTCAGTAAAAGGAGTTTCTTCTTCATTTTATTTCTGAATGCTTTCTCCTTGGATGCTCGTTTCATTCTAGCCGCGGTACGAAGCTCAGCATCTCAGGGCTCCGGGTGTGGAGAACTCCTATTACAGCTTCTTCGCTTGGCGACGTATCCAATTTAAAATTTTGGAAGTAAAAAGTTCTTAGATTAGGATTTAGAATATTCCTAAGTTAAGTCTAGACTCAGAAGTTTAGATATGTGCAATTGTGTAACTGAGATTAAACACGAAAGGTTAGTGTTTAATTCACTCAGTGTTGGCTCTGATACCAACCTGTCACACCCCGATTTCCACGTGGCACCGGTGGGCCCGGCGGGGGAGTATCGTGACGTCATGGTTGGCAACGTAATAGTCAAACAACACAATATCAATATGCACAGCGGAAGCAAATTTAAAAAGATATAATACAACCGAATTTATTATTGTAATATCAAGTATCACAACGTTCGATTGTTTAACCACAGAACGGATCGAAATAAAATAGAAACAATGGTTCAACAGACTTCAGGCATCCTAAGCTTGCGAGACTTTTTATTGATGGTAAGGAGACAATCCAGCCAATTTCGTTTAGTACCTGCATTCAGTCTTTTTGGGAAAATACGTCAGTTTACACTGGTAAATACATTCAACTGACTCATTTTGTAAAATGATTGAAAATTGGTTTGGATGCACATGGCATAAACATTTTTATAACTTGGGAGAACTATTTAATATTATAATCTTGTGAACGAATTACATATTACTTGTGCGTTCAGTAGCCCGGATCTTGTCCGGGTTAAAGATCAATAGACACACCACATAATTGAGTTATACACTGACAGGTGTACGCCTACACCCCGTGCTCAAGTCGTGGCCATCTCGTAAGATGATGCCAAGGATATCCGGGACATGGTCATTAACCCCCCAAAGGCTGTAAAGTAAACAAGACTGTTTAAACGAGCCGATCAAATTATTCAACTACCCACTTAATGTGGAGATTTGATGCCCGATCAAGCGGTATGCTATATACCGTAACCCAAGCCCGTATAGGGAAAATAAGTTAAAAGTATTTACCTGAGCAATGTATAAATCACAATAAGCAAAAATGCACGTAGCTTTTACTGGTCCTCCTAATCTGGAACGAAGGTTTTATAATAACCTATTAGAATCCTAACGGGTCTTTAATTAAGCTTAAGCTTAGACCGGCTAGTTTCAAAGATACGGTTCGTACGCACGATTAAGCGAAGACCGGATAGAATGTGATTTAGACCCGACAAGTTTGAAGACTTGTTTAATATGGGTTTATCATTCACATTCTGGATTTTGAGATAAAACCGTTAAGGTTTGACCCGTTTCGGCTAATTTATGTAAACTTGTTACATAAACTGAACCGTACGCGTAATAAGCGTGACGGGTATCCGTAAGAGCCATATACAGGTTTCCTAAGTTAATATGCTTCAAATATGTTGTGACATCAGTAATATGTCTTTCATTATGCACGAAACGCGTTTAAACACAAACTAGGCCCCGTAGGGGTAGTTTGGTCATTTAAAAGTTTATAAAAGAGTTTAAGTAACAATCTGAGTTACAGGTCTGATGTAATCAGCAATTATACTCAATTTTATAAGTTATATCAGTAGGTTAAAGCATATATGTGAAATTTATCATTTTTAACCAAACTATGCCCCGTAGGGGTATTTTGGTAATTTCACATAAGCCGAAAAGCTCAAAACCGGAGTCTGAGTTAATCAACCTTTGCTTACTATTAAAACATTCTAATTTTCCTAAAATATCAGTTGGTATCAACCCGGGTATGTCCAATATGATTTTAAAACATACTATGCGTTAAAAACGCTAAATAAGGCGATTAAAGGCCATTTCCGGGTTCGATACTTAAATCCGATATTTTTATATTTCCAGAAGGTTTAAAATAATTTATTTATCATATGTGATCAGTAGCAAAAGGTTTGGAGTCGTTTAGATATGTAAAACTCATTTTACGGCCCGTAAGGGCAAAACCGTCAATTACCGGATTAAGCCTACGACTACTAGTTATGCTCAGCCTAAAATTAATTAAAAATCTTTAAAAATCCCAAAATAATATATTACATCAGTGGGTATTAAGTTTGATATCAAAAAGTAGGCTTAACTAGGCTATACGCTAATTACGCCATTTTATTAACATAAAGCTTTAAATTTGCAATAATGAGCATAACTCTTAATCTACAAGTCAAACTGATGTCAAACTTCGCATACAAGTTTATATATCAGTAATCAAGGTTTCTACACTTTTACATTTTCATAAATCACGTTTTAAGGTAATAAGGGCATAATGGTCAACATATGAGCAATTAACGGAAACATGCATATTAATTGGATAACTAATGAACCAAGGTGTATAATCACAGAGGGTTGTACTAACATGTAACCTAGTCCAATTAAAGCTCTGAGGCATTTCTAGAACATGCCTAAACGGGTCAGAACTGAAAGTCAAAGTGAAAGTCAAACTATGTGACTTTCGGTTCTGAACCGGGTCTAAACAGGAAATTGTCGGGTTGAACATGTGTAGACATGTTCTTACACTTATTACCAAGTTATAACAATGATCCAACAGGTTGTATATGATCTACAATGATAATTATGCATAAATAGCATTTTAGACTTCCTGATGACTTTTTAAATATATGTTTGACCCGACTTTTGACCTGGTTAAAGTGGTGATCAGGGGAAACCCTTTTGAGGTTTTATTACCCACATAAATACCAACCTATAACTACTTTTAATTCGAGATATGACTGAGCCATTGTTGACAAATCTCAAAGTCAAACCGTAATTACGACGGTTTGACTTTTAGCTAATTAAACAAGCTAAACTCAATTAAAGAAGGACTAGCAGACTTACAAGAGTCCTATGCACGACTTATGATCAGTTGGACCTGCTTGAGAGCTCCAGGATTGATCAGATTGCAAGAAGGAAGTGTGAAGAACTTGTTTGCATATCAAGGCCTTATATAGTGTTTGTAAACACCATAACATGTTGACAACTAAGGCTACAAGTGACCACAATTGTCCCACAAGTGTCCCTGGGGTCTAGGAACATTTTAGGGGTCGTCCAATGGTGAGAAATACCAGTGGGATCGGTCATAATCGCGCAAAACAGGCTGCAACCTGTTTTTCTGGTTCTGGGCGCCTGACGCGGCCCGCCTCGCGTTTTAACAATTCTAACGCGGGCCGCCTGGGCCTGAGTTTCAGATTTTTCATTTTTCTATTGTTTGCAACTTGACCTTTGGCTTATTTGAAAGGGCAATCAAGCTTTTAATTGCATTTTGACCCCCTTATATTTACCCACAAGGGCTTTAGGACTTATACCCACTTTGCCAAGTCCCTGAACACTTCCGGTTAACCCGAAAAGTCTTAACTTTCAATGTTTGCACTTTAACCCCTCGCACACGAATTTGATCATAACTTTCTCATACGATAACAAAACTTTATGAAATTTATATCGTGCATTCTAGTGAGCATAATTAACATTTACAAAGCTTCGGGTTTGTCAAAAGGTCACTCAGAGGTATATCTTTAAACATGTTGACACATTTAACCCCTGTAGTTTGTAATCTCTCACTTTTAGCTTCGTATGATCCATGATTTATTCGTTTGATGTTATAAACATCATGTAGGGTTATTATGAAGTATATTTATTCACTGTTGACATTTAGAACCCGTAAAATCACATACTTTCCATGTTTGTCAACTTTAATCCTTTTATAACATTCTTTCACACGTTCAAACTTTATGACACGTGTCAACACATTATAGGACGTGAATTTTCGAGGTGTTACAATACACCTATCCTTTTCCAGCTTTTACCCAATCCTTTTTCTCCCTTACCGGCATCTCCTACATTCAGGCTATGCCGATGATCTGGAGGGTCTTATATACCCTTGAAAGGATCATCGAGCAGGATGGGATTGACCTAGGAATGTCGGAGTTGGCTGAGATGTATGATCTCACAACGTTTGGATCCCACCGATATTTGTTTAAACGAAAGCCTGGTGAAGAACACCCCATTTTCAAAGCCACCAAGAACGATACAAACTGGAAGCGACGTTTTGTCTTTGTGAGAAGAGACTCTATCCCAAACGGAAAGGATCTTCCTAGGGAGTGGTCCACCCATGGTAGGACAGAGGATCCGGAGTTGGATCACCAGGTAATCTTGCTCTCGTGATAGGATCACTAACCCCCTTTTGTTTTATGCTATGCAACTGTCACTGTTTCACACCTCATACCGTCTCCTGCTACCAAGGAAAGGCTTGCTGTTTTTAGAAGACTCAGTCCTGAAACAAGATCATTCAAGACAATCACCCAGGATTCTCAAGAGGTATCCTCGGGCTCTGTCACCATGTCAAGTAAGTATCCTGTTCTTTTTATATTCAAATGTTTAAATAAATAGTTATATATAAATAGAATAAGGACACTTATCTATTTTGGGTGTGTAGGCGCTGGAAAGTCATCAAGATCTGCTTCCAAATTTAGTGTCACTGAGCTTGATACCGTACGATCCTCCAAGAAGGAACTTCCTGCCAGCCCAACTGCTTCGATCCCCAAGGCACCCGTTAAAGGAAGGGGTGGCAAGAAAAGAAAAGCCTCTGAAGCTGAGGATTTGCAAGGTCTGCCCCTGATCCGCCATCACTTCCTTGAATACTTCAACGATGTAAGGATCCTTGTCCCTGCTTTAGGTATCCAGCTTATTTGAGGATCACCTGTTCTTGAACTGTTCTTTATCTTCTTTGCAGAAATTTGCTGAGATTGAAGACTATGTTGGGCATGTCGAGGAGCAGGACAAGAAGATTGCTGACCTCCAACAAGTCGCATAGCTCAAGGATCTTAAGATTGCTGACCTCCAAAAGGATCTCAAAGATGCCAAAGCTCAGACAGCTACATTCCTGATTAATTTTGATTATGAGAAGAGCGAGATCACGGAGGATGCTAAGGTCTCCGCTGCCATAGCCATGTACAAGACCAAGCTACAAATGGCCCAAGAAGCTCAGAATCCTGCCTTTGACAGGAGCAACTGGGATGTGGAAGGCTGGAAGGCTAGGCTGGCTGAATTGGAGGATGAGGATGAGGCTGATGAGGTTCTGGCAATCGAGGCTGGAGGCAGTGGTAAGGATCATGGTGGTGAAACTAGTGGAGCAGGAGATGGTGATGCAGCGAAGGTGTAGGCTGCTTGAATGGGCGATGAAGGACATTTCTAGACGTAGCCGGAGCCCATTTTTTAGTTTGGTTATGGTTTTTTGTTTTGATGATGTTTTGATAAACAATGGCTGGTTTGTACTTGAACAATAGTAATTAGGGTTGAGGATCATGGATGGTCCTTTGAACAATAGGTAGGATTACAAATGGTGGAGGGATCCTCTGTTTGGGGGATGAAGCCATTGTGATCCTGCCGTCTTTAATTTCCTGCACTTATTAGACCTAAGAACAATGGAGAACCTTTGCCAACCCATGTGGACGGGCCACGTTTTGCTGGTAGAAACGTGGGTTGGCAATTTTGACAACCTTAAAAGGGTTTAAGCATTTGTGAATAAAATGACTTTAACTTTTTGGCTATATCCTGTGTTGATATCCTTATGGTTATTTTATTTTTCAATCTATTGTGATGTTCATGTTGTTTAAACTTATCAAGTAAGGAAAAATTAAAAAAATATCCCTTAAGAGTTAAGGATATGAACAAGGATCACATAAAAAATAGTTTAAGGATCATAAGTTCAGTTGTCAAAGGATAAGTGTCACTTAAATGCATAATGAATAAAATCAAAACAGTTAAGGATCATACCTGAGAATCCAAGTTAGGATCCTATCCTTTAACACTTAAAATCAGGATAACCCAAGATACAAACCTTAGTTGAAAGTAAGGATCAAGAATTCTTGATCATTTATCTTCACAAACCTGAAATAAGATATTGCTTGGGACTAAGCCACTATAAGATGAATGTTAGTAACTGGGAACAAGCCCAACAATTCTGGGGACAAGCCCAATATACTGGGGACAAGCCCAAAGGATAACTGGGGACAAGCCCAAAGGATAACTGGGGACAAGCCCAAAGGATCGTATGTAAACTGGAGTATGGCCCTCACTGGCGACTATCCAAACTTAGTGACATGAAAATGCCAAAACCTTAGCTAACGTGAAAACGTTAGAAACCTTAGGAACGGATGTATGGTACGTCTACCATTATACGTAGGATCCTGAATATAGCCAGTACAATGAAATTGTTAGCCCCTAAAGCGGGTACTGGTCCCATTGCCATGAACTATACCAGGATCATCGTGCGCTACTGGCGAAACTGGGGACAGGCCCAAACTGGGGACTAGCCCAAAGAACTGGGGTCAAGCCCAAAGGATAACTGGGGACAAGCCCAAAGGATAACTGGATACTTCTGTGGATACTCAATCCTTAGTTAAGGATACCTGGACCTTCAAAACAAAGAATCAAGTAAAAGGAGGATAAAGGACGCAGGATCCTTATCCTTGTAAGAGAATAAAAAGAATGAAATAGTTTGAGATTGGAATGTTACCAGAAAGAGGATCATCTGTCAGTGGGGATCCTTCAAGGATACTTGTCTGGTAAGGATCACGGATCATGATCACATGAAATATTTCTTCAAATGGACAGCATTCCAAGCTCTTGGTAGCAAATCACCTTCCATTGTTAACAATCGATATGCCCCCTTTCCTGCTTCAGCTTCAATCAAATAAGGGCCTTCCCATTTTGGTGCTAGCTTCATATTCAGCCTCATTGTTGGTAGTTTGAAATTCACAGGATATGGAGTGGGGTATTATGTCCCCCTGTGGCGATTTTAGTACTATTCCAAGCCCTGTTCCATTTACATTGGAGGATCCATCAGTGAACAGTATCCAAGGATCCTTGGTTTCCTCTAGCTGCTGGACTTCTAATTCAGCTTCCTTTTGCAAATCACTACTGAAATCTGCCACAAAGTCAGCTAATGCTTGGGATTTAATGGCTGTCCTGGGCTCATATCTTATATCATATGCACTAAGCTTCACTGCCCACTTAGCCATCCTTCCTGACATTTCAGGTTTCCTGAGAACATTCTTAATTGGAAAATTAGTTTTAACAATAATGGCATGAGTTTCAAAATAATGTCTCAATTTAGTAGATGCCATAATTAATGCAAGGATAAGTTTTTCTAAGTGTGAATACCTGGATTCAGCATCAAGTAAACTCTTACTTACATAATAGATAGGATGTTGTGTACCTTCGTGATCCTTAACAAGGACGACACTTACTGCTTTTGAGGATACCGCCAAGTATAAGGATAACACATCTCCCTTTTCTGGTTTCATCAAGGCTGGGGCTGAGGATAGGTAATCCTTAAGAGCTTTAAGGGCACTTTCATGCTTTTGAGTCCATTCAAATTTCTTGTTCTTCCTCAAGATGTCATAAAACTCCTTGCATTTTTCTGAGGATTTGGATATGAATCTGTTCAAGGCTGCGATCCTGCCAGTCAACCTTTGCACATCCTTAGCATTGGCAGGAGATTTGATATTCACAATAGCCTTAATTTGCTCTGGACTTGCTTTAATGCCCCTCTTTGTCACCATATATCCTAAGAATTTACCTGCCTTTACACCAAAATGACACTTAGAAGGATTAAGTTTCATATTATATTTATCAAGGATATTGAACGCTTCCTCCAAGTGTTTAAGATGATCCTCAGCTGTCTTGGACTTAACCACCATGTCATCAATATAGACTTCCATAGTGTGTCCAATTTGCTCCTTGAACATCATATTGACTAGCCTTTGATAAGTAACACCTGCATTCCTTAATCCAAATGGCATAGCAATATAACAGTATATACTAGTTGGGGTCATAAAGGCTGTATCCTCTTGATCGGATGGTTCCATCTGAATTTGTTGAAATCCAGATGAAGCATCCATAAAGGTCAACAACTCATGACCCGCGGTAGCATCCACCATGGAGTCAATGTGGGGTAATGGGAAAGGATCCTTGGGACATGCCTTGTTTAAATCTGTAAAGTCGACACATACCCTCCACTTTCCATTTTTCTTTTGAACAACAACCACATTGGCTAACCATCTTGGATACTTAACCTCTTTAATCATACCTGCTCGAAGTAGCTTATCTACCTCTTCCTGGATAATAGCATTTCTTTCAGGTGCAAACTTCCTCCTCTTTTGATGAATCAGCTTGAATGACCTGTCAATGCCAAGTTTGTGAGTAATTATATCTTTATATATACCTGTCATATCTTCATGTTTCCAGGCAAAGGTGGTTTTCCTTCTTTTGAGAAAGGATACTAGCTCCCGTTCAATATCGCTAAGGATCCCTGACCCTATGAAGATCTTGGATTCAGGATCATCAGGATCCATGAGGATTTCTTTCAAATCCTGTTCTCTTGCCTCCAAGACATCTCTTGAAGGATACTTTAATTGCTATTGCTCCCTTGGTCTTGAGGCTGGTTTCATTGATGAGGTATAGCAATTCTTAGCCTCCTGTTGATCACTCTTAATTTTCACCACTCCCCATGGACTTGGAAGCTTTACACACTGATGATAGGTGGATGGGACTGCCTTCATATCATGTATCCATGGCCTGCCAAGGATAACATTACAACACGACAAGCAATCAATAACACAAAACTTTTGATAAGAATGCAATCCTTCAATATAGATTGGGAGTTTGATGTCCCCCAATGTATTCTTTGTTTCTCCACTGAATCCCACAAGTGTTAGGGGAGGATTTTCTAACAATTAGTGATCCTTACTTGTTATCCTAATTAATGATCCTTACTTCTGTGACAGATAGTGATCCTCAGAAGAGCTTCAGGATCAGGATCATGGATCACTCTAAGGATCCTCATACTAACAATTGTTTGTTTATGTTTCGTATTATTTTGCAGGAGTAACAAGCTTGACTTGGTCTTGGCAACGTAACTATGGAATATTCCACGGGTATTTCGCACACGTTTGACTGGAAATGGACGTTGTGGAGAACGTGGGAGCTTGGCACAAAAGTCGGATAGTTTGTTAGTGTAGTTAACTTCTATTTTTAAAGGGGTGACGAGCTAGAATTAGAACACTTAGCCATTTTTCAGCTACACACACTCTCGTACAATCGCACTCTTGAAGCTCTCGACAAACACTTAACAATTTCCATTCACTTTTACACATTTCACCATCGTGATCCTTGTAACTAGCTCGTTGCTATCCGAAGTTGTAAACATTTATTGATTTATTTGAGCTTGGTGATCGGTAGTTTCCATCACCCGGGGTTTTTTGTGCCGGAGATCAACTCTTGATCAAGGGCTTTTTCCCCGTATAAATCCTTGTGTTGTTTGTGCAATTTACACTAAAGTGATCCTTATTATTGTTCTACATTTCAAGCATCATACCCCGTAACAGAGAGTTTGGTTGCATTATCCTCATCAGATTTTTTGACCAAAACAGTTTGGCGCCCACCGTGGGGCAATTGGTGCTTCATTCCTAAGAAGTTTTTCTGTTGGTGATCATTCCGGTTCATTGCATACAAATACATGGCTTCCTCATTGAAGAATACCTCTACTGCAATGTCTGCGGTCAATTCATCTCAGGGCATTCCACCTTTGCCTATACCACCTTCGGGACCTCAGAAAAATGCTGAGAAGAAACCAACTCCCATTTTCTCCAAACCTCCAACTTCTTCTGCTTCTTACACTCCCACTACTAGTGACATGTTTACTTTAATTTTGCAGATGAAGGATCATATACAGCAACAGGATAAGACCAATGAAAGGATTCTCATAGAAATCGGAGATCTCAAGAAACAAAAGAAAACGGCAGAGGATCATTCCCCCCTGATGCCCAGATCTTTGAATTTTGATACTCCGGTGATTACTTCTCAGCCATCAGTGGTTCCAGATGTTCAATATATGGGTGGACCAAAAGGAGTGCACTACGGAACAACAACAGTGACCCAAGCATTAGGTCCATATTTCCAGCCAGCAGGATCCTATCCTCAGCATATGGGATCCTTCATGAATTCAGGAGGATACTCAGGAGCGCAACAGATTCAAGGATCTTCCTTTGT
The DNA here is from genome assembly GCA_030545235.1 of Helianthus tuberosus. Classification (NCBI taxonomy): domain Eukaryota; kingdom Viridiplantae; phylum Streptophyta; class Magnoliopsida; order Asterales; family Asteraceae; genus Helianthus; species Helianthus tuberosus. Next base: position 80,284 of record JARYGA010027277.1, read on the forward strand.
TCCAGGATCATTCCAGGTTCAAGGATCCTCCATTGTTCCATGATTATCCCAGGTTCAAGGATCTTCCTTTGTTCCAGGATCATCCCAGGTTCAAGGATCCTCCTTTGTTCTAGGATCCTCCCAGTTTCATGGATCCTTCCAGATGCCAGGATCCTTGAGGAGTTTACAAACAGGAAGTTCAGATGTCCATCAGGGAGATTTTATTCCAATGAGATTCTATTACCTCATATGCTAATCTAGTTAACTTATTTAATAACCAATTTTCTTGTAGTAGAAAATTTGAACGATTGACTAGTGATCTATATAGGATAACCCAGGGTCATAATGAATCATTAAGAGATTACATTACCAAATTCAGTAAAGAATCATTAGACATTCCCAACTTGGATATAGCCACGGCTGTTGAAGCCTTTAAAATGGGATTGCTTAGGGATTCATTGTTCTATGATGATCTTGTTATGACACCATGCAGGAACCTAGATGAGGTAAGAACCCGGGCACTTAGGTTCATCCGGCTAGAGGATGACAAAAGGATCCAGGAGAGGTTAGCAGGATCATCAAAGCAAGATAAGCAAGGATCCTCGTTCAAGAACAACAAGTTCAGATCCTATAACATATCTGATAATCAGAACGTGCATGCTATTGATCAGGAAGAGGATGATGAGGATTATCCTCCAATTTCTGAATATTGTTTTTCTGTTGATAACAATGAACTAATCCTTGCGATGCAGAATCTAGGTGATAAAGCCAGATGGCCCAGAAAAAATGACAGACCAACTGCAACCAAAGATAAATCAAAGTGGTGTGCATACCATGAAGATTTTGGGCATCTTACAGAAGAATGCATTGCACTAAGAAAGGAAATTGGATACTTGTTGAGCAAGGGGCATCTAAAAGAATTGTTGGGTAGAAAAAAGTCAAGGACTCAGGATCCTGAAAGGATCCCTGAGAAGGCTCCAGCCCCTCCAGCAGATGCACAAGTAATAAACTTTATTTCTGGAGGATCAGACATTTGTGGCACATCCTTCTCAGCGGCTAAAAGGCATGCAAAGGAAACTAAAATGGATAATGGAGAAAGACCCGTTCGAACATCAAGTGTCTCCGAAGGAAAAGTCATAACCTTTGATGAGGATGATCGTGTTGATATCCAGGATCCTCATCACGATGGTTTAGTTATTACTCTCTTCATTTCTAACCATTTTGTCCGCAGGATCCTTATAGACGGAGGAAGCTCAGTGAACATTATCCAGCTTGATGTTCTAAAGAAGATGGGTATCCCTGAAACAGATATCATACCAAGATCCTCCGTGCTCGTGGGATTTAGTGGCGAAACTAAGAATACCCTGGGGGACATTAAGCTCCCAATATACATCGAAGGCCTACATTCTTATCAAAAGTTTTGTGTTATTGACTGTTTATCTTGTTGTAATGTTATCCTTGGCAGGCCCTGGATACACGATATGAAGGCAGTCCCATCAACTTACCATCAATGTGTGAAGCTCCCTAGTCCTTGGGGAATAGTCAAGATTGATAGTGATCAGCAGGAGGCTAAGAATTGCTATACTTCATCGATGAAACCAGCCTCGAAGTCAAGGGAGCAATAGCAATCAAAGTATCCTCCAAGGGATGTCTTGGAGGCAAGAGAGCAGGATGTGATAGAAATCCTCATGGATCTTCATGATCCTGAATCCAAAATCTATATCGGATCAGGGATCCTTGGCGATATGAAGGAAGACCTCATATCCTTCCTCAAAAGGAGAAAGACTACCTTTGCATGGAAACATGAAGACATGACAGGCATATCTAAAGATGTAATCACTCACAAACTTGGCATTGATAGGTCCTTCAAACCAATCCATCAAAGGAGAAGAAAGTTTGCACCGGAAAGAAATGCCATTATCCAGGAAGAGGTAGAGAAATTGCTCCGGGCAGGTATGATTAGAGAGGTCAAGTATCCAAGATGGTTGGCCAATGTGGTTGTTGTTCAAAAGAAAAACGGAAAGTGGAGGGTATGTGTCGATTTTACAGATTTAAATAAGGCATGTCCCAAGGATCCTTTCCCATTACCCCACATTGACTCCATGGTGGATGCAACTGCGGGTCATGAACTGTTAACTTTTATGGATGCTTCATCTGGATTTCAACAAATCCAAATGGAACCATCCGATCAAGAGGATACAGCCTTCATGACTCCAACTGGTATATATTGCTATATTGCTATGCCATTCGGACTAAGAAATGCAGGTGCAACATATCAAAGGCTGGTGAATATGATGTTCAAGGATCAGATTGGACAAACTATGGAGGTTTACATAGACGATATGGTGGTAAAATCAATAAAGGCTGAGGATCACCGAAGAGACTTGGAGGAATCATTCAATATCCTTGACAAATATAACATGAAACTTAATCCTTCAAAATGTCACTTTGGTGTTAAAGCAGGTAAATTCTTAGGATATATGGTGACAAAGAGAGGCATTGAAGCTAGCCCAGAACAAATAAAAGCAATAGTGAACATCAAATCTCCGGCCAATGCTAAGGATGTTCAAAGGCTAACAGGCAGGATAGCAGCTTTGAACAGATTTATATCCAAATCCTCAGAGAAGTGCAAAGAATTCTATGATATCCTAAGGAAGAACAAGAAATTTGAGTGGACTGAGAAGCATGAGAATGCCTTAAGAGCTCTCAAAGATTACCTATCCTCAGCCCCGGCCTTGATGAAACCAGAAAAAGGCGATGTGCTATCCTTATATCTTGCAGTATCCTCAAAAGCAGTAAGTGCGGTCCTTGTTAAGGATCATGAAGGTACACAACATCCTGTCTATTATGTAAGTAAAAGTTTACTTGATGCCGAATCCAGGTATTCACACCTTGAAAAGCTTATTCTTGCATTAATTATGGCATCTACTAAGTTGAGACATTATTTTGAAACTCATGTTATTGTTGTTAAAACTAATTTTCCAATTAAGAATGTCCTCAGGAAACCAGAGATGTCAGGAAGGATGGCTAAGTGGGCAGTGAAGCTTAGTGCCTATGATATAAGATATGAGCCTAGGACAGCCATCAAATCCCAAGCATTAGCTGACTTTGTGGCTGATTTCAGTAGTGATTTACAAAAAGAAGCTGAGTTAGAAGTCCAGCAGCTAGAGGAGACCAAGGATCCTTGGATACTTTATACTGATGGATCCTCAAATGTCAAAGGCACAGGGCTCGGAATACTACTAAAATCGCCACAGGGGGGACATAATACCCCACTCTATAGCTTGTGAGTTCCAAACCACTAACAATGAGGCTGAATATGAAGCCTTAATTGCTGGTTTGCAAATTGCTAAGCACATGGGGATCAGGTATCTTGAGGTACATGTAGATTCATTGTTAATTACAAACCACTTTAATGGATCCTATGCTGTTAAAGGTGAAAAGCTAACCAAATATTTAGAGATAGTCAAAGAATTGGCACTCTCTTTTGTTTCCTTTAGTTTGACACAGGTACCAAGGGAAGAAAATACAGAAGCTGATGCATTGGCTAATTTAGGATCATCTTTGAAGATCCCGGAGGATATCAAGATCCCTATTATCCATATCCTGACCCCGGCTATCGAGGATCATGTGGCTATGGAGATAGGAAATAATTCTGCAATTATCCCTAGTGAGGATACTCAATCCCATTCAGGATCAGGATCATGGATCTTGCCAATTATGAGATACTTACAACATGGAGAAATTCCTACAGGAGAAAACCCTAGGGCTTTCAAAATTAAGGTATCTCAATTCACAATTTTAAATAATATGTTGTATAAGCGATCTCTTGCAGGGCCATACTTAAGATGCATTGAGGATCCTGAAATCCACGAAGTTTTAAAAGACTTCCATGAAGGAGATTGTGGAAACCACACTAGGGGCAGGGCATTATTTTCAAGGATCCTGAGGACAGGATACTACTGGCCAACTATGAAAAGAGATGCTGTGGAGTATGCTAAGAGATGTGATCCTTGTCAGAGACATAGCAATATCCTTCATCAGCCGGCTGAACTTTTACATCCTATATCCTCCTCTTGGCCATTTATGAGATGGGGTATGGATATAGTTGGTAAGCTCCCTAAGGCACCTGGTGGAAAAGTATTCATGCTTGCTATGACTGATTACTTCTCCAAGTGGATAGAGGCTGAAGCTTTTGCCCAAGTCTGAGAAAAGGAAGTTATATCCTTCATTAAAAGAAATATTATAACTAGATTCGGAATTCCTTCTGAAATTATATGTGATAATGGTTCCCAATTCATTGGGGGCAGAACCACTAACTTTTGTGACAGCTGGGGGATTAAGATGATAACATCAACACCAGTCCACCCACAAGCTAATGGTCAAGCAGAATCATCCAACAAGATCATCATCAACAATTTGAAGAAGAAGCTTGGATCCAAGATAGGGAAATGGGCAGAAGAACTACCTTATGTGCTTTGGGCTGATAGGACAACCCCTAAGAATGCTACTAGTCAAACACCATTCTCTTTGGTATTTGGGGCAGAATCAGTGATCCCAACAGAAATGGTGGTTCCAACTGCTAGAACAAGTACTCGTGATCCTGAGGAAAATGATGAGAACTTGGCTCAAGACCTGGATACTATTGAAGAAATCAGGGATCTGGCTAGGATAAGGATGGCCAGTTATCAACAAAGAATGGCTGGTGCTTACAACAAAAATGTCAGGATCAGGAAGTTTCAAGTTGGAGATATGGTATTAAGGAAAGCATTTTAGAATACCACCAATCATGCTGATGGAAAATTGGCTCCAAAATGGGAAGGCCCTTATTTGATTGAAGGTGAAGCAGGAAAGGGGGCATACAAATTGCTAACCATGGAAGGTGATTTGCTACCAAGAGCTTGGAATGCTGTCCACTTGAAGAAATATTTCATGTGAGCAGGATCCTCATGGCACAGATGATCCTTACGTTAGGAGTATCCTTGAAGGATCCTTAAAGTATCAGTGATCCTTACTTTGGTAATATCCTAATCTTGAACTATTTCATTTCTTGATTTTCTCATATAAGGATAAGGATCATGTATCCTTTATCCATCTCTCACGTGATTTTAAGTTTTGAAAGTTCAGGTATCCTTAGCAAAATATTGGTTATCTGCAGAAGCAGTCCATTCCTTGGGTTTAACCCCAGTTGTTTGGGCTTGACCCCAGTTCTGCCTGTAGCGCATGATGATCCTGGTATAGTTCAAGGCAGTGGGACCAGTACTCGCTTTAGGGGCTGATAATTCCATTGTACTGGCTATACCTAGGATCCTACGTATAATGGTAGACGTACCATACATCCGTTCCTAAGGTTTCTAACGTTTTCACGTTGGCTAAGGTTTTGGAATTTTCATGTCACTAAGTTTGGATAGTCGCCAGTTAGGGCCATACTCCAGTTTACATACGATCCTTGGGCTTGTCCCCAGTTATCCTTGGGCTTGTCCCCAGTTATCCTTGGGCTTGTCCCCAGTTGCTAACTCTTATCTTATATTGGCTTAGTCCCAAGTTATGCTCTATTTTAGGTCCTTGAAGATAAACAACTAAGGATCCTTGATCCTTACTTCTCTCTAAAGTTTATCTTATAGTTATCCTTATTATGGTTAGGATCCTAACTTGGATCCTCAGGTATGATCCTTAACTATTTTTAATTCTATTCGTTGTTTATTTGAATAACCCTTAAAATTTGACAACTAAACTTGTGATCCTTAAAATATATTACTTTTTGGGATTCTTTAACTATAAGATATTTGATTATGGATCATATCCTAAAATATTTTCAATCTGACTTATTCAAAATGGCTTATTCAATAAATGTACATCAAAACAATTGAGAATTAAAGAGACTAAAAGGATAACAATACAAGATAAGCGACAAAAGATTAAGGTTTTATTTATTAACAAAGGATTAACCCTTAAAAGGTTGTCAAAATTACCTACCACGAGCATCTACCAGCAAAACGTGGCCCGTCCGCTGGGGTAGGTAAAGGGTGTCCATGATAATAGGTTTAAAAGTAGTGCAGGAATATAAAGGCGGCAGGATCACAATGGCTTCATCCCCCAAACAGAGGATCCCTCCACCATTTGCAATCCTACCTATTGTCCAAAGGATCATACATGATCCTTAATCCTAAAAACTATTGTTCAGTACAAACCATCAAATTGTTCAACATCACAACCACAAAAAAAACTACTACTAAATTTAAAAATTGGGCTCCGGCTGCGTCTAAGAATGTCCATCATCGCCCAATTGTGCAGCCTACACCTTTGCTGCATCCTCTTCCCCTCCAGCTGCGGTATCCTTCACCAGATCCTTCCCACTACCTCCAGCCTCGATCGCCAAAACCTCGTCAGCTTCCTCATCATCCTCAAGATCAGCCAACCTTGCTTTCCAGCCCTCAACATCCCAGCTGCTTCTGTCGAAGTTAGGATCTTGAGCTTCCTGGGCCATCTTTAATTTTGTCTAATACAATGTGATGGCAGCAGAGACCTTTGCATTTTCTATGAGATCATGCTTTTCATAGTCAAGGTCGATCAGAAGTTTAGCCGTCTTAGTCTTGGCATCCTGGAGCTCCTTCTAAAGATCAGCAATTTTGAGATCCTTGAGCACTGCAACCTGTTGGAGGTCAGCAATCTTCTTATCCAGCTCCTCAACACTCCCCACGTAATCTTGAATCTCAGCAAATTTCTGCAAAGAAAAGGACAAAGCAGTTCAAGATCAGGTGATCCTCATACGAGTAGGATACCTAGGCAGAATTGGTGATCCTTACCTCATTGAAGTATTCACGGAACTGGTGGCGGATCAGTGGTAGACCTTGAAGGGCCTCAGTGTCAGAAGTTTTCCGCTTCTTGCCACCCTTTCCTTTAGTGGGTGCCTTGGGAATGGAGATGCTAGGACTGGTAGTGGCCCTCTTCTTCCTGGATCGAACAACATCAAGGTCAGCCGTGTTGAACTGGGATACAGGCTTGGCAGATTTTCCGGCACCTACACATTCAAAGCAAGATAAGTATCCTTATCCTATTTCAATTTAATTATTTATTTTAATATTCAAACTATGCAAAAAGCAGGATACTTACTTGACATGGTGATGGAACCTGAGGATACTTCTTGTGAGTCTTGGGTGTCTATCTTGAATGTCCTTATTTCAGGATCAAGGTTCCAAAAAGCAGCAAGCCTATCCTTGGTTGCAGGTGTTGTGATGATGTGTGAGACAGAAATAGCTGCATAACACAAGACAAAAAGGGGTTAGTGATCCTTATACAAAAACAAGACTACCTGGTGATCCTTCTCAGGATCCTCTGGCCTACCATGGGTGGACCATGTCCTTGGTAGATCCTTTCCGTTTGGAATGGTATCCCTCCTGACGAAGAAGAAGCGACGTTTCCAATTTGTGTCGTTCTTGGTGACTTTAAGAAGGGGGTGTTCTCCGCCGGGTTTTCGTTTGAACAAATAACGATGAGAACCAAAGGTAGTAAGATCATACATCTGTGTCAGCTCTGACATTCCTAAATCAATGCCTTCCTGCTCGATGATCCTCTCCAGGGTATACAAAACCCTCCAAATCATCGGCATGGCTTGGATGTAAGAGATGCCGGTAAGGGAAAAGAAGGATTGTGTAAATTCTGGGAAAGGATAGGTGTATCCCATGGCGAATGGAGTAACTGGAAAGGCAAGCCATGTTTCTGAAACATAGTCGCACAGAATAGTAGGATCGAAGGGTTTGAAAAAGGCACTCGCCGGAAAGCAGTGACGAATCTTATCTATTTGAGCATCGTTAAAGCAACACCTCTCATGGATTGAGTCTTTGATGATCCTTTGACTCTTCAAGGGACTATCCTTCTGGTGATCCTTGGCAGGGGAGGACCGGAGCATCATTCTTGAAGAGATGATGGTAAAGTAAGAAAAGCAGAGTAAGAGAAGGAGAGATAAGAGAAGAGATACCTGATAGATCTTCGACCAAGAATTTAAAGGGAGTTTCTTCGAATTTAAATGCATATCGATCCTATCTTTATCTCCTATTTATAATCATGATTATGCAGGGTTGTCACTTCTGTGACGTCATGGTTGCAACGGATAGTTCTACAATAACGGCTATATTTACGATAGTTACTTGCGGATAAGATCAAGAAAATATAATTCGCTCATTTAACATATCACTCCTTATATTTTGGGGGCAATTGTTAGGGGAGGATTTTCTAACAATTAGTGATCCTTACTTGTTATCCTAATTAATGATCCTTACTTCTGTGACAGATAGTGATCCTCAGAAGAGCTTCAGGATCAGGATCATGGATCACTCTGAGGATCCTCATACTAACGATTGTTTGTTTATGTTTCGTATTATTTTGCAGGAGTAACAAGCTTGACTTGGTCTTGGCAACGTAACTATGGAATATTCCACGGGTATTTCGCACACGTTTGACTGGAAATGGACGTTGTGGAGAACGTGGGAGCTTGGCACAAAAGTCGGATAGTTTGTTAGTGTAGTTAACTTCTATTTTTAAAGGGGTGACGAGCTAGAATTAGAACACTTAGCCATTTTTCAGCTACACACACTCTCGTACAATCGCACTCTTGAAGCTCCCGACAAACACTTAACAATTTCCATTCACTTTTACACATTTCACCATAGTGATCCTTGTAACTAG
>JARYGA010027278.1:0-25622 GCA_030545235.1 Helianthus tuberosus
ACCCCCATTGTAACCTCCGCCAAAAATGGGTATACAAAAAAATCCAACCCGTTTTGAAAATCGGATTCGAACCATTTGTAGACCGGTTCGAATTGTTATAAAAATAAAATTTATTATATTTGACCATACTCCGATTTTTTTTATGAAACTTAGGTCATACAATAGAAGAAAATAAGCGCGTCCCAAAAGTATGCTCGTATTTTATAAAATGTTTTATCTTTCGAAATTATACGAGAAAAAAAAACAAGTTAAGTAGCTGAATTAATTATTTATATAAAATAATCATAATAATATTTTAAGATCCTAAAGCAAAGTTCTTGTTTGGTTTGATTTAAATACATACTAACTAAACATCAAAACTCATAATCTATATTTTTATAACAAACCTATTGATAATGATATCATATGAAAATGATATAAAGGATTTTAGAATTTAGATGATAAGGTTCAATCTATTGATAAGTTATTGCAAACGTTGTATGTTAATGCAATTAAATTACATAGATTATTTTGTTTTCTACGGGGAATTTCAAAGGTTTCGTAATTAAAGAATGAAATCATGATAGCATTAAATTGATGCTCTTTTTCTTTGAAAAGCAACCAAACCTACACATTAAATATTCACATCTCACGCAGCTCATCACCCCCTCCCTCTTTCTCTGCCATTTCTCCGGTCACCGGAGTAATTCCAACAGATCTCCGACATGCGCAACCACCACACCCAATAACCCCTCTCCACTCTCGCCCATCTCTCTACCCTCACAACCCCACAACATCCTTTTGCATATCATGCACTCTCACTCGAAGAAGAACTAGCCTGCAAGTCCTTCGTGTCGTCACCGAAAACTCGAAGGAGTTATCAGAGGTTCACGTCGGAGTCTACGTCAGGACAAGTCATCGTCGCTGCGCTCTCTGCAACTCGTCAGAGAGCACGAGACGTCGCCGGAAAATCATCAGGGAATCGACACATCACGTTATTCGGTATACCTTCTGTCCATTTAGTCGTTTTCTTTTCGAGTCATTTTAGATGTGGGTTAACACTTGTATCGCTAACAGTGGATGTGCTGTTACTCACCGTCCTTTTGAAACCCTTATCGTTTTCATATGATAAACTGCCCGGATAAGAACCGAAACCGGCCGGAACCGGAATCACGTCGACGTCACTGTTTCGGTATATTTTCTTCGCTTCTAGTTCTTCTGTTCTTATTTGATGTAAACAGAGATCATGTTGGATGTAGAAAGAAATATCAATGTTCAGTTTGGGTGGGCCTCATTTCTGTCCGCTGGGCAAATCACAAGGAAGAAGATGACCCAAAACGACTTACAAACTTCGTCCGATCACATATAAACAGTCGCGGGGTTTATCTTCCACGTTACCGCACTCGCGAGGACATCGGAGCGGCCGCCGGTACGTGAAGACGCCACCAGAGATGGTCTATACCATAAATGTTATACCTCTGTTTATCATTTCCCTTTCTTTTAAATCTATGTTAAGCCTTTTTTTTTTTCCTTTGATACCAAACTTTTCGAAACTGTAAAGATAAACAAAGAGGTGATTTTCTCAAACTAAGATTTACTAACTAGTATTCATTAAACTTATCAAAACTATATATATATATATTTTTTTATCTTTGGATCATTAATTTAATAATCAAATTTATAATTAATAAACTATCTAATTAAAGCAACGATACCTAGAACTGTTTATAAATAATAAACCTACCCCTCACATTCACTTCGTAACTGACTGGCAATTTAATTATGAAATTTCTTAGTAACTACAAATTATTTATTTTTAAATAAATATGTATTTGTTAATGATCAAGTATATAGTTAAATAATTAAACTATTCTACTTAAACCCTCTTTATCTCAGCTGCTGGTGTTCTCTTTTTCCCTCTTTATCTCAGCTGCTGTTCAAAAAAAAAAAAAACTTAAACCCCTAGATATTCCCAATTTAGATCTAACCACCCTAATTGCCTAAACCCTATATTTCCATAGATTTTAATATATGTCCAACTGTTTGTGTCATGTGAACTATTTAGGATAATTCCCATCGGTTGAAGTTTCCATCTTTTCATTCGTGCGTTATTTTACAAGGAATCACAAACACTCGTGATATCGAGACTCCACCAATTTTCCTCGCAATTTAAGTGTTCTTCCTACGCAAAACTGTGAGTATACTCGAACCCATTTTTACTTTTAACACTTTTGGGTGCAACATGTATTCTATATTATAAACACACTTGAAACTATTTGAATCACTCTCTATCCATATTTGAAACATGAAACTATATGATGCTTGTTAATTTCGTATGTGATGTTGAACTTTTCGTGTCTATATGCTCATTAACTTCGTACAAACCTACCTTAACAATTATAGCGCTATAGGGGTAATGCACCGCCTACGATTCTTGGGGTATTGTTAAGTCAAACATGTTAACCTCCCTTTATTCTATCCGGGGATAGGCTATTTTAACGCATTGGATTCTTGGGTTTGAACATATACTTGACACCGTTACGACATACTAGTAACTTGCATATTGTGAATCATGTTGGATACGAGCCTTAGACTATTTTAAAACCATTTTTATGCTATGTATCAAAACTTGTATACTCGCCTTTGCTTTTGCATTGAACTCTATTTTAATACATGTTGCAGGTTCGATAGACAAGATGATGCTAAGTGAAGAAACAAGACTTAAGTGGACATAGAAACACACTTAGATTAATCAATTTTGTATTATGTGTTTGGAAACAATGTTGTTCGTATTTGATTATTGTATGACATTTTTAGTGAATTTATGAAATCAAATTTAAATTATATTGTCACATAGTGTTATGAAGTCTATTGCAATCTATTTCGTCTCATCCCGATGTTTTCGCCATCGGTTGGGGTGTGACACCCAGCTCTCTCTGTTTCCCCAGATTAAAGTCACCCCGGCATATTCATTGAAACACTAGTTCCTGTCTCACAAATTGTATTAGGGGTTTTGTTTAGAAATAAGAAATGAATGAGTGGGTGCAAATTATACCTTTCTTATATGAAGGAGAAGAGAGATAGAGTGAGGTCTAGTGAGTTCCAACTTCCGGTGAGGTTGCAGGTTTTCCGGTGAGACTTGCAGAACAGAACCCGGAATGATTTTAAGATGCGATTCAGAGTGTAAACGTTCGAAGAGGTGCAAGGGGTGCTTTACTTATATCAAATACTGAACCGAGATCCTTGATTCGCGATTAGATGAGAAATTTCGATCTTGAAGATTTGGTTTCCCCATTCGATGATATTCGATAATTATATGTTGTAATATAGTTTGATTTGAGGTCCTGGTTCATGTGATTGTAATAGGAAACACGATTTCACGTTTCCTGCCACATATCGAACAAGATTTACAGAGCTTTTTGCGTTGGGTCACTGTGCATCACTTGGGCGACAAGCTTTTAAAATTCCAAAACAGCTTTAGATTTAGGTTAGAATTAATGTTCACAAACACCCACCTGATGGAGTGTTATATGTGGATGCTTCGATTTAGTGAGACCCGGTGGCGGGAGCTGGACACGTCAGCAGCGGCGGAAGAGAAACACGGCAACTGACGGAACACAACTCCGGTGACTTTAATCTGGGGGAAAACAGAGAGAAAGGTGGGGTTGGGGTGGGGTTGTTTTGTTTTTATAGAGTGGAGAAGATGAAGGGCAAATTTGTCATTTCACATCCACTTAACGGAGAAAACTAACCGTCATCCACTCCAGGGACTATCCGAGTAAAAAACTGTCAAACCATAGGGAGCACCGGTGTAATTTCCAAAAGCTGGGGACTATAGGTGTTATTTTACAAAACCACAGGGACTATCCGTGCATTTTACTCTTAATTAAACTACGCTTTTTAGCATAAATCATATTTAAACCCAAATTTTGGCACCAAACTCATTACCTACTGTTATGATATTATTTTTAGGGATTTTTGGAATATTGGTTCAGATTATAAACTGACCATATCATCGAGTTCTTGTATAATTCGATAAATGACGATAATGCCCTTTTGTTAATAAAATGAGATTTATAAATGATAAACATGCCAAACCTTTTCCTACTCATATTATATGAAAAATAAAATATTTTAAGCATTCAAGGTTGATAAAAATCTCAGAAATTCATAAACATCGCATATATCGTCAAATGTCGACTTTTACGCTAATTAGGTGCATAGTATGGTTTAAAACCATAATTAACACCCAAGACTTATTACCTACTGAATTAATAAATAAATTTTAATACTTTTACAGTAGGTATAAGTCATGAACTCAGACTTCCAATTTTGTCCTTAAAAACATATGTGAAATGACCAAAATGCCCCTACGGTGCATAGTTTGGCCATAAATGGTAAACCACACATATGTATGATATCTTACTGATTTAACATCATAAAATAAATGTTTTTACAGAAGGTTTTAGACCAGAACCTTAGTTTACTATTAAACCTCTTTTATAAACTTTAAAATAACCAAAATACCCTTACGGGACTTAAATTGGTTTTAAAAATCTTTTTGGGTATAATTATTGATATCCTACTGATATCATGCATATTTGAAGCATAATAACTTATGGAACTTGTACATGACTCATCCGGCTACCCGTTATGCATATACGCGTTCGGTACGGTTTATTTAACTAGTTTGCATAAATTAGCCGAAACGGGTCAAACCTTATCATTTTTACTTCAAAATCCAGAATGTATTTAGTTTACCCATTTTAAACAAGTCTCCAAACTTGTCGGGTCTAAATCACATTCTAATCCGGTCATTGCTTAATCTCGCATTCGTACCGTAAACCTTTCTTTAAACTAACCGGTCTAAGTTTTTAGCTTAAATAAGACCCGTTAGTAATATAATAGGTTAATAAAACCTTCGTTCCAGATTAGGAGCCTGGTAAAAGCTACCTACACTTGTTTGAGTAGAATATACGGCTGAGTATTCAAAAATTTGCATTTTAAGCTCAGGTAAATACTTTTAACTTATTTTCCCTTATACGGGCTTGAGATACGGTAAATTATTACCGCTTAGTCGGGTATGGAATATTTAATCGATAAGTTGTTAATTCATTGACATAACCCGTTTTAATCCGTTTGGTTTGATATATAAACATTTTGGGGTTAATATGACCATGTCCTGGATATCCTCGGCTCATTTCATTTAAAAATGGCCACGACTTAAGCACGGGGTGTAGGCATACACCCGACAGTTGCGTATGTAAAAAGATATAACCACACGTGAGGATAACTCCTTGTGATTATATTGGTGGTGTGTCTATTAATCATGTCTCGGCTTCTATCCCGGGTCCTGAACGTACGACAAACATGTAAATCTGTATACAAGATTATTTTATATAATTATCCCAAATTATAAAAAAATATTTGTGCCTTGTGCATTTAAATAAATTTTCATAAATGTTTTCAAAAGAGTCGGTTAATTGTATTTACCAGTGTAAACTGACGTATTTTTCAAAAAGACTAAGTGGCAGGTACTACTCGAAAGTGGCTGGAAGCTTCTGAGCATTAGTTAAAGAATCTTGCAAGTTCTTAATGCTTAAAGTCTGTTGAACAACGTTTTGTATTATATTTTAGATCCACCTGTGGATCCTCTTACAACCTTCTGTATTATATTTTATTCGTACTTTACTCTCGGTTTGTAATAGTAATTTTCTTCCAAGACTTCCGCTGTGCTATGAACTGTGTATATTTGACTATGATGATATCAACTACGTCACGATACTCCCCACTGGGCCCACTGGTTATATGTGGAAATATCGGGGTGTGACATAAAGTAACAGAGTATGCATGTTACACGAGATGGGCGATTACCACAGGGGTTGTTATGATGGGGGGTTACCTCCAGGGCCATTATGACAGTGGCAGTGCATTCGTTACTTGCCGGTTGTTATACAACTACGAGTAGTTTAGAATACATGCAAGAGCAAAGTTCATTGTAATGTGTGATGTCTATCATAGATTGTGATGATGATGACTTATTGTAAATTTATGTGATGTGTTTTTAATGGCTTAACGTATTTAATTCCTATTTAGGTTTGTAGTTACCTGATTTAAACTATAACTTACTAAATATAACTGACTTTTAGTATGCACATCAAGTTAAATGCAAGATACATGGGCTGGGGTGCAGCGAAGGCTCCTTGGGATACAAATCCTCATGTCTCATCGTTATCCAATCCTTCCAATCAAGTTCCAACAACATGCATATACACTAAGACCGTAGCTCACTGTTTTATTTGTTTATGATGTCTGTTCTTCAGCAAAGACATTTACGGATTAGTGGTACTCATGGATGCCTAGAAGTCACCAATTCTATAGTGGTGACGGGCTATGGATTCCTTGGACTTGAACCAAAACAACAGTATGTGACACTTGTGCTCTTGTGAACATTGTATGATTCAGAACAACTTCATTATCAATAAAACATGGTGTTTTGATTTCAAGATTTTGTATTTTCATATGACAATTTCACGTTTTAAGTTCTTGTTTGATTTCGAGCTCTTAAACCATTTCTGGGAAGTTATACGTAAACTGTTACGTAAATGTAATCAGTTTAATACATCGTACACTCCGGAACAATGCATAAGTTAAACATACCCTAAATATCCTTAACATAACTTAGAAATAAGTTTTGGAGGGTTCGGTATGTGAAAAACAAGTTTATTCGATCACAGGGATTAAAAGCGTCAAAACTACGAAAGTATGCAAATTCGGGTATTTATGCATACAGACCATATACGCACATCCCAAAAAGTTTTGTAATCATTAAAATCTTGTATTTTAGTGATGTGAATGCAAAAATATCCGTCGTTACGCAATTTGGATCGTTTTAGCATCCGTTTGAGTGTTCGTCGTAATTAAGCGAAAAACGCAACCGTACAGCTGAATGAGCCGAAATCCATGATATTTCCAAGCATATTTCAAGTCCCATATGCTTTAACATCCTTGTAAAGCCTTAAAATTGGGTTAACAGGGGTTAAACGTGTCGAAAACACCTTAAACAAGCTGAAGGACCAAAGCTGCCAAAACTTGAAACCTGTCTGATTTGGCTGGCGGGGCGCGAGAGCCTCGACCCTCTGGATCGCGGGGCGTGAGAGCAGGTGCTGGCAGATTGTTAAATTCAGCTTGCAGCCTTGGTTTTTATTCATAGTTTTTGCAATCTTGTGGGCTTCTTATATGATCATCAAGACTTCAATTCCTGGCCAAACACTTGTTGTGATCTTATAAAGCCTTGGGCAATACTCAAACCACTTGTCATGATCTTGTGGCTTCATTACAACTATAAATACCCCCTCATTTCACATTCAAACTTGCTCATTTGCTTTCTTCTTCTCTCTAAGCTCTAAGTGGAGTTGCTACCTTATTAGGAGGCCTCCCATATAAGTTTTTCTTGTTTTCTTTCATCCTAAGAACACAAGTAAGTGTTCTATCCATTCTTGTTTATTTATTTTCAGCAATTATAAGCTGAAAGTCAAACAGTTTGACTATCGTTTAACTTTCGATTTTGACCATGAATTGTTCAATCGAAATTTGCAACGTGATCGTAATCACGATGGTTATAATCCCTTGCGATTATGCCTACTGATTACCACGTTGACTAGTCGAAGTGACAAATCAAAGTTTTGGTCAAAATGCACAATTATGTGCATTTTACAATGGAACTATTTTCGGGTATCAAAACACTTTGTTTTGATACCAAATCAGTTTTCCAACTAAGTTAAACATGTTTAACTCGTCACTTCTAGTTTAGTGCTTATTTAGGGTCGTAAGTCGAGCGGTCTTGACCACCACTTTGACTTTCGAATCCGACCTGTATGGTCGATCATTAGGATCCGACCAAACACATATTGTGACCATAGTTGTATAGGGAATAATGTCGCAACCCCCAACCCCTTGCCCCGGAAGCGGGCGGCCACGAGCTACACAGAGCCGGTGGTATCGGTGTTTATTAATTTGGCAGCGGAATTTAAAACATCAGGATCGTAGTTAAGAAATAGTTTATCAGGGTTAAAACAACACACTTTTATAAATAATAAATACATGGGATAAAACCCAAGTTTCCATTACAATATGTTTATAGGGATAAACCCTAATTTATTGAAACAGAACTTCTTTTTATTTAGGTAACTTTTATAGCCACTTTTCCAAGCCTTCAGTGCTCTCCAGCTGGCTTCTATTAGCTTCACATTAAGTTACCTGAAACGCATTTTAAAAAGGTTTTATCAGCAAGAAATACTGGCGAGTGCATCCCAGTTTAACCAAACAAGCTTTTAAAATTTTAGAGTATTGAGAGCGATTACAATGTTTATATCTATCCAATTACCCCCCACGGTACTGTCAATCCTGACTTGTGGTCATTCTACCATTCGCAATAGTAACAAGTAATGTATACAAAACCCCAACATACCGACAGTAATTGTAGAATACATAAACTCAATCATTGTTATCATGATTTAAAACATTTTACGGTTTTGGTAAAACAGTTTAGTAGAGAAAGAGAATGACTCACTTTGCTGACTTAGATAATACTACTGCTTCCTGGTGCCTTTCCTGGTTATAATCTATTAAAATTAAATAATGCACACGTGTTAGTAAGATAACCCAAATTACATTATCCATACAACCAAGACAGAACTCCAACGAACAGAGTCAAGCAGAGCCTTGACATGCGTTACGGAGCCCTAGATCAATCGGGTAGAGTAACTAATACGTAACCGGGGTTTATAATACTTACAACGAGGCAGAGCTTTGCTTTTTATGGGTATTATATCGAGCAACACTATTGCTATTATAGGGACAAAGATACAGAAAAGAAAAGAGCAATCGAAACTGAGGCCAGAGGCCTCCTTATATAGGTCTGGAGGATGGCGGCTCGCGGCCCGTGACATCCTGAGACTAGTCCTTCGTGGCCCGCGACGAAAGTAGGGTAGGATCTAGCTATAGTGAATCAACGGTATAGGTTCAACACGCAAGGGACACGTGGCGCTATAAGGTGTCGCCTGGTGTCAACGGGTCGCGGCTTGCGACGTACACGCCAAAGGGGGTCGCGCCCCGCGAGAAAGCTAGATATTTGTTTTTATTTGATTTTTATAAATATAAAGGTATATTAAGGTTATTTTTCGTATACGGGGTATATTATAGGAAGTTTAGGGTTGTGTTAAGGGTTTTAGGAGGGTTGTTATATCCTCCCCACCTTGTTTTAGATCTCGTCCTCGAGATCTACTGGAACAGGTGTGGATATTTCCGTTGCATTTCTGACTCAAGCTCCCAAGTGTACTCCGGTCCTCTTTTGGAATCCCATCTTACTTTGACCAGAACTAATCTCTTATGCTTGAGATTCTTGATCTTTCTATCTTCAATCTGCAGTGGTTTCTCTACAAACTTAAGTTTCTCATTTACTTCTATATCCTGAAGAGGTATCACTAATGATTCATCTGCTAAGCATTTCTTGAGATTACATATATGAAATACATCATGTATTCCTGCCATTTCCTTTGGCAGTTGTAGCTGGTAAGCTACTGATCCTATTCTTCTAATAATCTCAAAAGGTCCAACATACCTGGGGCTTAGCTTTCCCCTTTTAACGAATCTGACCACTCCTTTCCATGGAGAAACTTTTAATAATACCTTATCCTCCACTTGAAATTCCAATGGTTTTCTTCTGTTATCAGCATAACTCTTTTGACGATCTCGTGCTGCTTTTAGTCTTTCCCTGACTTGAATAATCTTGTCTGTTGTTTCTTGTACTATCTCTGGTCCAGATAGTTGCTTTTCTCCAATTTCTACCCAACAGACTGGAGTTTGGCACTTTCGTCCATAAAGTGCTTCAAATGGTGCAACATTGATACTAGTATGATAGCTGTTATTGTAGGAAAATTCTATTAATGGTAAATGATCGTCCCAATTTCCTCCGAAATCAATTACATAGGCTCTAAGCATATCCTCCATTGTCTGAATTGTCCTTTCGCTTTGTCCGTCCGTTTGAGGATGATAGGCTGTGCTTAGTTTTAACCTGATTCGCATTGCTTTTTGGAAACTTGTCCAAAAATGAGAAGTAAAACGGCTATCTCTATCAGAAACAATAGATAAAGGAATTCCATGTAATGAAACTATTTCATTTACATATAACTTGGCTAATTGTTCCATACTGAAAGTTTCCTTTATAGGTAAGAAATGAGCAGATTTGGTTAAACTGTCTACAATCACCCAGATTGCAACATTACCTTTTCGTGTCTTGGGTAAGTTAGTAACAAAGTCCATTGTTATCAATTCTCATTTCCATATTAGCATTTCTAGTTGCTGCAATAAACCTGAGGGTTTCTGATGTTCAGCTTTAACCTGTGAACAGGTTAGACGGTTAGCAACATAGGTTGTTATATCCTTTTTCATTCTTATCCACCAGAAATTCTTTCGTAAGTCTTGATACATTTTATCATTAGTAGGATGTATCGTATACTTAGACTTATGGGCTTCTTCTAAAATTCGGTGGCGTAGGTTTCCTTGTTTGGGTATCCAGATTCTTTTCTTATGGAATCTCCAAATTCCATTTGTTCCTAGTTATAATTCCTTAATCATTCCTTTTAATCATGGTTGTAAAACAAGGTTTCCAAGGCCGAGTACTCCCCGAGTAGTCGCTACAAGGTAGGTTGCCGAGGCGACTTTCTTCGACTCCGCCTAATTACTCGAAGTCGGTCAAACGCGGTCAACCTTGGCCAGAATTGGATCTAGTAGGTCAACTCGGGCCTAGTTTGACTTAAATAATAATAAAACATAATTTCTATGCCTATCATATTAAGGAATGAATATCATTTTCTGTTACACCTCGAAATTTCATGTCCTATAATGTAATGACACGTGTCATAAGTTTGAACGTGCGAAAGAATGTTCAGAAAGGACTAAAGTTGACAAACGTGAAAAGTATATGAAAATACGAGTTCTAAATGTCAACAGTGAATAAAGGTATTGTATATTAACCCTACATAATGCTCATACCTTCAAACGAATGAATCATGGATCATACGAAGCTAAAAGTGAGAGATTACAAACTACAGGGGTTAAATGTGTCAACATGTTTAAAATATACCTCTGAGTGACCTTTTGACAAACCCGAAGCTTTGTAACGGTCAATTATGCTCACTAGAATGCACGATATAAATTTCATAAAGTTTCGTTATCGTATGAGAAAGTTATGATCAAATTCGTGTACGAGGGGTTAAAGCGTCAACGGTGAAAGTTATGACTTTTCGGGTTAACCGGAAGTGTCCAGGGACTTGGCAAAGTGAGTATAAGTCATAAAGCCCTTATATATAAATAACAAGGGGTCAAAATGCAAGAATTAAGCTTAGTTGACCTTTCGGAGTACCAAGAGCCAGGGATGCAAACTGAAAATGGAAGAATAGCCCCTGAGAAGGGCTAGCGCACCGCTACAAAGATAGTGTAACGGTGCGCTAGCAGTCACCCAGCACCAGAAAACAGGCAGCAGCCTGTTTTGTGCAATTGTGACCCATTTAACCGGTTTTCTTGGCCCCTAGGCACTCCCTAAGCATATAGGACACTTGTGGGATAGTTGTGGTGTGTGCTAGACTTGTTTGTCAATCAATTGTGGTGCATAAACCCACTATATAAAGGCCATGAACTTGCAATTCATTCCTCACACCTTCATTCAAGAAATCTGATCAAGTGTGGAGCTTCCAATCTAACCCAAGCCTTCCTAATCGACCATTAAACACTAGTAAGTATGCTAATCCCTTCTAAATTAAGTTTAGCCTTGTATTTTAGCTAAAAGTCAAACCGTCGTAAAAACGGTTTGACTTCGTGATTAATTAACGATAGCTCAGTCTTATCCCGAATTAAAAGTACCATTAAGTAGGTAATTATATGGGTATTAAACCCTTATAAGGGCACGTACCGATTCCAGACCTAACTAGGTCGTTTGTCAAGTCAAATGTTGACCGAAAAAGTCAACAGAAATGTAAAATATGATTTAATGCACAATTAGCAATCCGAGAGGCGTGTAACCTGTTTTAACCTTAATATAACTTGGTAATAAGTATAGAAACTTGTCTATGCTTGTCCGACTCGACAAATTTCTGTTTAAACCCGGTTCGGAACCGAAAGACGCAAAACTTTGACTTTTGCTTTGACTTCGGTTCTGACCCGTTTTAATTTGATTTGGTATTGCCTTAGTGCTTCATTAGGGTTGGGTTACATGATAGTATAAGTCTCTGTACTTGTTTCGTTGATTATCCGATGCATGCACACGTTTCCGTTAATCGCTTAAATTTGACCAAAATGCCCTTATGACCATACAACGAGTTTTACACGTCCGTTTGACACCAATCCAATTGCTACTGATTTTAAATAATAAATGTAGTGTTTTGAGCCTGTTTAACTGATCGGAAAACTCAGAACCCTATTTTAAACCGTACGTCGCTTAAAACGGCTTTATACGCGTATTATACGCGTAGTTTGGGTTTAAAACCTTTTTGCCAGGTAAGACTTAATACCAATAGACATAACCTGTTAAATTAAGTTTTTTTCCTGACTTATTCAGACCCGGATCACAGAAACCTAATAAATCCCTTTTATAGTCGTTAAAATGACCAAAATACCCCTACGGGGCATAATTAGGGATTAAACTCGTTTTGGGCATTATGGAAGGTATCTTAATGATATCACAACATATTTAAAGCGTATTAACTTAGGAAACCTGTTCGTGGTTCATTCGGTCACCCGTTACGTGCTTTTTGCGTTCGGTTCGGTTTATGTAACAAGTTTACATAAATTAGCCGAAACGGGTCAAACCTTATAGGTTTTGTCTCAAATTTCAGAGTGTGTATTAAATACCCATATTAAGAAAGTCTCCATACTTGTCGGGTCTAAATCACATTCTATCCGGTCTTCGCTTAATCGTGCGTACGAACCGTATCTTTGAAACTAGCCGGTCTAAGCTTAAGCTTAATTAAAGACCCGTTAGGATTCTAATAGGTTATTATAAACCTTCGTTCCAGATTAGGAGCCCAGTAAAAGTACTTGCATTTACTGTATTGGATTTATACTTTGCTCAGGTAAATACTCTTAACTTGTTTTCCCTATACGGGCTTGGGGTACGGTACTATAAAAGTACCGCTTGGTTGGGTATGTAGACATTTAAATCGGATTGTGATTAATGTATTACATAACTCGCTTTATTCTGTATTATTTGATGTATGGCCCTTGGGGGTTAAATGACCATGTCCCGGATATCCTTGGCATCATTTTACGAAATGGCCATGACCTAAGCACGGGGTGTAGGCGTACACCTGACAGATGCATTATGTAAAAACTGGTAATCCACTTAGGGGTATCATCCTTATGGGCATTATACCGGAACTGGTAATCCACTTAGAGGATGATAGCCTGTGGGCATTATACCTATGGCGTGTCAATTAATCTGTCCGATGGACGGCAAATGAGTAAAACTGTAAACAAGATTATTTATAAATAATTGTCCCAAGTTATAAAGATATGTTTTGTCGAAGTGCATTCAAATCAATTTTCATAAACTCTTTTCAAATGAGTCAGTTGAGTTGTATTTACCAGTGTAAACTGACGTATTTTCCAAAAAGGCTAAGTGCAGGTGCTAGACGAAATAGGCTGGCTACTCCAGGCATCATTACTCAAGTTTCGCAAGCTCTAGATGTCAAAGTCTGTTGAACAGTTTTTATTTTAATTCGATCCGCCTGTGGATTCTTTACTTTCCGTTGTAATACTGGATAGTACTTTATATTCGGAAATGTAATAATATTTATCCTTTGCTTCCGCTGTGCATTTATATATTGCGTTGTTTGACTATTATGTTGCCAACTACGTCCCGATACTCCCCACCGGGCCCACCGGTGACACGTGAAAATCCGGGGTGTGACAGGTTGGTATCAGAGCCAACATTGAGTGAATTAAACACTAGCCTTTTGTGTTTAATCTCAATGACACAGTAGCACATTCTTTGACCTTCTGAGTCTAGACTTAACATAGGATTATTCTCAAATCCTAATATGGAAATTTTGCTTCCAAATTTTTATTGGATACGTCGCCAAGCGAAGAAGCGGTGATAAAAATTCTCCACGTCTGGAGCCTTGAAATGCTGAGCTTCGTACCGCGACCAGGATGAGACGTTCAACCAAGGAGAAAGCATTCAGGAATTGAATGAAGAAGAAACTCCTTTGCTGAAGATCGTTTCCTTATTAGTCCTTATAAGGACATAAATATCTTTCAGTTCCTACGAGGACAACATTATTCCTTTCAAGTCCCGCTTAGGGCAACTTTATACTTTATTTTTATATAATGGAATGATTAAGTTTAAACTTTCGTTCTAAATAAGAAATATTAAATAAATGGAAAATAATAACATTTCCTTTTTGCAAGATCTACCATTATAATAAAATGGCAAAATCTAAAAGGACAAGACCTAGCTTCGGGTCATATTAAGACCGGCCAAGATGGCAGTTCCTCAATGTAGATTCAGATCCCTATTAACAGTTCAATTTAGAAATTTTCTGCGTTAAATATTAATAAGAATCTTAAAGGTGAAACCTAGCCTTCGGGTCATTTTAAGACCGGGCCATGATGGTAAGACCTGTGTAAAAGATTCGAATCCCTGTTAACATCTGTAAATATGTTAACACTCCTGACAGATGTGATTCGTTGGAAATCACACACGTAATTAAGGATTCTTCAAAAGATTCCTAACCCAGTTTAATGATCTCTGAATCCTGGGTTTACATCATTAATTAAGATGATCATATTTTAACCATACGTGGTAACATAATGCCTACGGGCTATACCCTATTCTAGTGTCAGTAAGACAAAGATAGTAGTAACCTTTATGATCTCCTGTTCAGAATGATGGGATTATACCCAAACCTAATAGTCAATATGATCGATGTGATCATGACTAATATCATTAGATACGATAATTATATATAGACATCCGTTAGTAATGTTAATTGGTTTACCTTTCTGTCAAGTGAATCGCCTTTCAAGACGATGACAGTTATAGTCTATGACTCCCATCCTCGTAGATAATTCTTCCATAAGAATCTGGAGTACTCTTCCCCAGAAAGAGTACGGCAATATATATAATTCTATTTTATTATTTTCTCATTGTTTTCTATCACCTGAGAATGCCAAACTATGTTTGATAGAAGGTGCCATATGAGGATTGGCGTATCCTAGGGTGTCCCATAGATTGCTTCCATGCCTGATCAGTATGGAGGTTTAATGCATGGAACCACAAAGATATCTCAATGATCATATGGTATTAAAGTCAACTAATGGTATTCAAAGGAGATATCCAGAATAGAATTGTCCAAATAAATATTCTCTGGTAAAGAAATATGTGGACTCATAACATAAATGTGTCACTTATTAGACACAAGCGTTGATAAGTGAACTAGAGCCTGAGATATGGAAATCTCAGTAATCTCCTTGTACCTCGATTATCTTCTCCTAAGTTTACCCTGCTTACCCCTGGGAGGCAGGTAGAATTAAGAATTATATCCCATTAAGGCATTATTATTATGAAATCTCCAAGACGGCTAGTACCATCATTGGGAGAACCGAAAACCTGATTAAGTAAATTTTAAGATAGGAGATTCATATAGCCTAACTCGATATTCTGAGAGTTTGATGTTGTTAAATAAGAAAGACGGTTCATTTTGCTTATGCACTCATTACCGCAACCCTATTTTAACAACGACTAAGAATTTCCCTCAGCTACCCAGGATCGTCGAATTGTTCGACTAACGACAAGGATTAGCTATTCCTTAAAATTAGATAAGCAATGGTTGGATAACCCTCTCACCTTAAGATAAACTTTTCTATAAAAGTTGACAAATAAGTATCAAGGCTGCCCTTTGGAGACCTTGTATAAATGGAATATTAAACAATCTATTGATTAGGACAATAGATTGGTAAGTCCAATTATCTAGATCCAAAAGTTGCATTGGAAACAACGAACAAGATCATACAAATTTCTAATCATCTGTAAGTTGCCATTATTAGGCAGAGAATATTTCCTTTATTTCGGTAAATCTCGGGCCGAGATTTATTTTAAGGGGGTGAGGATGTAACACCTCGAAAATTCACGTCCTATAATGTAATGACACGTGTCATAAGTTTGAACGTGCGAAAGAATGTTCAGAAAGGACTAAAGTTGACAAACGTGAAAAGTATATGAAAATACGAGTTCTAAATGTCAACAGTGAATAAAGGTATTGTATATTAACCCTACATAATGCTCATACTTTCAAACGAATGAATCATGGATCATACGAAGCTAAAAGTGAGAGATTACAAACTACAGGGGTTAAATGTGTCAACTTGTTTAAAATATACCTCTGAGTGACCTTTTGACAAACCCGAAGCTTTGTAACGGTCAATTATGCTCACTAGAATGCACGATATAAATTTCATAAAGTTTCGTTATCGTATGAGAAAGTTATGATCAAATTCGTGTACGAGGGGTTAAAGCGTCAACGGTGAAAGTTATGACTTTTCGGGTTAACCGGAAGTGTCCAGGGACTTGGCAAAGTGAGTATAAGTCATAAAGCCCTTATATATAAATAACAAGGGGTCAAAATGCAAGAATTAAGCTTAGTTGACCTTTCGGAGTACCAAGAGCCAGGGATGCAAACTGAAAATGGAAGAATAGCCCCTGAGAAGGGCTAGCGCACCGCTACAAAGATAGTGTAACGGTGCGCTAGCAGTCACCCAGCACCAGAAAACAGGCAGCAGCCTGTTTTGTACAATTGTGACCCATTTAACCGGTTTTCTTGGCCCCTAGGCACTCCCTAAGCATATAGGACACTTGTGGGATAGTTGTGGTGTGTGCTAGACTTGTTTGTCAATCAATTGTGGTGCATAAACCCACTATATAAAGGCCATGAACTTGCAATTCATTCCTCACACCTTCATTCAAGAAATCTGATCAAGTGTGGAGCTTCCAATCTAACCCAAGCCTTCCTAATCGACCATTAAACACTAGTAAGTATGCTAATCCCTTCTAAATTAAGTTTAGCCTTGTATTTTAGCTAAAAGTCAAACCGTCGTAAAAACGGTTTGACTTCGTGATTAATTAACGATAGCTCAGTCTTATCCCGAATTAAAAGTACCATTAAGTAGGTAATTATATGGGTATTAAACCCTTATAAGGGCACGTACCGATTCCAGACCTAACTAGGTCGTTTGTCGAGTCAAATGTTGACCGAAAAAGTCAACAGAAATGTAAAATATGATTTAATGCACAATTAGCAATCCGAGAGGTGTGTAACCTGTTTTAACATTAATATAACTTGGTAATAAGTATAGAAACTTGTCTATGCTTGTCCGACTCGACAAATTTCTGTTTAAACCCGGTTCGGAACCGAAAGACGCAAAACTTTGACTTTTGCTTTGACTTCGGTTCTGACCCGTTTTAATTTGATTTGGTATTGCCTTAGTGCTTCATTAGGGTTGGGTTACATGATAGTATAAGTCTCTGTACTTGTTTCGTTGATTATCCGATGCATGCACACGTTTCCGTTAATCGCTTAAATTTGACCAAAATGCCCTTATGACCATACAACGAGTTTTACACGTCCGTTTGACACCAATCCAATTGCTACTGATTTTAAATAATAAATGTAGTGTTTTGAGCCTGTTTAACTGATCGGAAAACTCAGAACCCTATTTTAAACCGTACGTCGCTTAAAACGGCTTTATACGCGTATTATACGCGTAGTTTGGGTTTAAAACCTTTTTGCCAGGTAAGACTTAATACCAATAGACATAACCTGTTAAATTAAGTTTTTTTCCTGACTTATTCAGACCCGGATCACAGAAACCTAATAAATCCCTTTTATAGTCGTTAAAATGACCAAAATACCCCTACGGGGCATAATTAGGGATTAAACTCGTTTTGGGCATTATGGAAGGTATCTTAATGATATCACAACATATTTAAAGCGTATTAAATTAGGAAACCTATTCGTGGTTCATTCGGTCACCCGTTACGCGCTTTTTGCGTTCGGTTCGGTTTATGTAACAAGTTTACATAAATTAGCCGAAACGGGTCAAACCTTATAGGTTTTGTCTCAAATTTCAGAGTGTGTATTAAATACCCATATTAAGCAAGTCTCCGAACTTGTCGGGTCTAAATCACATTCTATCCGGTCTTCGCTTAATCGTGCGTACGAACCGTATCTTTGAAACTAGCCGGTCTAAGCTTAAGCTTAATTAAAGACCCGTTAGGATTCTAATAGGTTATTATAAACCTTCGTTCCAGATTAGGAGCCCAGTAAAAGTACTTGCATTTACTGTATTGGATTTATACTTTGCTCAGGTAAATACTCTTAACTTATTTTCCCTATACGGGCTTGGGGTACGGTACTATAAAAGTACCGCTTGGTCGGGTATGTAGACATTTAAATCGGATTGTGATTAATGTATTACATAACTCGCTTTATTCTGTATTATTTGATGTATGGCCCTTGGGGGTTAAATGACCATGTCCCGGATATCCTTGGCATCATTTTACGAAATGGCCATGACCTAAGCACGGGGTGTAGGCGTACACCTGACAGATGCATTATGTTAAAACTGGTAATCCACTTAGGGGTATCATCCTTGTGGGCATTATACCGTAACTGGTAATCCACTTAGAGGATGATAGCCTGTGGGCATTATACCTATGGTGTGTCAATTAATCTGTCCGATGGACGGCAAATGAGTAAAACTGTAAACAAGATTATTTATAAATAATTGTCCCAAGTTATAAAGATATGTTTTGCCGAAGTGCATTCAAATCAATTTTCATAAACTCTTTTCAAAGGAGTCAGTTGAGTTGTATTTACCAGTGTAAACTGACGTATTTTCCAAAAAGGCTAAGTGCAGGTGCTAGACGAAATAGGCTGGCTACTCCAGGCATCATTACTCAAGTTTCGCAAGCTCTAGATGTCAAAGTCTGTTGAACAGTTTTTATTTTAATTCGATCCGCCTGTGGATTCTTTACTTTCCGTTGTAATACTGGATAGTACTTTATATTCGGAAATGTAATAATATTTATCCTTTGCTTCCGCTGTGCATTTATATATTGTGTTGTTTGACTATTATGTTGCCAACTACGTCACGATAC
Source organism: Helianthus tuberosus (assembly GCA_030545235.1). NCBI lineage: Eukaryota > Viridiplantae > Streptophyta > Magnoliopsida > Asterales > Asteraceae > Helianthus > Helianthus tuberosus. The sequence continues at coordinate 19,193 of JARYGA010027278.1, forward strand.
TCCCCACCGGGCCCACCGGTGACACGTGGAAATCCGGGGTGTGACATTTTCACATATTTTGTTATAAATATTAGTAAATTTATGTTATTTGACATATATTTAATCTCCAAAAAGTAATTTCTTTATAATTTAACATGTCCGAGTACTCCCCAAGTACTCTCCGCCTAGATCGAGTACTCTCAACTCCCCGGTCGACTAACTAGGGAGCGCCTAGCGACTTTTGCAACCATGCTTTTAGTCCTTCAGTATCGTCCTTGATTATTGTTTCCTATATCTCTCTAATTTGCTTATTTAAATCTATCTGCAGATTTAGTTTGAGAGAACGTACTCGTCTTGGCTTTTCATGATATTTTCGACTTAAAGCATTAGCTACTACATTAGCCTTTCCTGCATGATACTGGATATCACAATCATAATCACTAAGAATCTCCATCCAGCGTCTTTATCTCATATTTAATTCATTTTGCCCAAAAACATATCTTAGACTCTTATGATCGGTGAAGACAATAAACTTGCTACCGTAAAGATAGTGTCTCCAAATCTTAAGGGCAAAAATTATGGCTCCTAACTCTAGATCATGGGTTGTATAATTCTCTTCATGATTTTTAAGTTGTCTAGAGGCATAAGCTATAACCTTTTGACGTTGCATCAACACACATCCATAACCTAACTTAGAAGCGTCACAATAGACTATCAAGTCTTCAGTTCCTTCTGGTAACGCAAGTATAGGTGCGTTGGTTAACTTTTGCTTTAGAATCTTCAAGGCTTCCTCCTGTTTTGGCCCCCATTCAAACTTAATTGATTTGCAGGTCAATTTGGTTAAGGGAATGGCTATTCAAGAAAAATCTTGAATAAAACGTCTATAATAACCTGCTAGTCCAAGAAAACTTCTCACCTCTGCCGGTGATTCAGGGACTTTCCACTTAGTAATTGCTTCGATTTTTGTAGGATCTACATGAATTCCTTCATGATTAACCAGGTGTCCAAGGAATTGCACTTCCTTTAACCAAAATTCGCATTTTGAAAATTTAGCGTAAAGCTTTTCTTTTCTCAGCAAATTCAGAAGTGTAAACAAATGTTCTGCATGATCCTCTTTACTCTTAGAGTAAATAAGAATATCATCTATAAAGACAATTATGAATTTATCCAGATATGGTTTACATATCCTGTTCATCATGTCCATAAATGCGGCTGGGGCATTGGTTAAACCAAATGGCATGACTGTAAATTCATAATGACCGTACCTTGTTCTGAAAGCAGTTTTAGGAATATCCTCTTCCTGTACTTTCAATTGATGATATCCTGAACGTAAATCGATATTAGAAAAGAATCGAGCTCCTTGAAGTTGATCGAACAGATCATCGATTCTCGGTAGTGGGTACCGATTTTTAATCGTAACCTTGTTCAATTCCCGATAATCAATGTACATACGCATCGATCCGTCCTTCTTGATAAACAAGACTGGTGCTCCCCATGGTGATGAACTAGGCTGTATGAAACCTTTTTTCAGAAGTTCGTCCAACTATTTCTTCAGTTCTTGTATCTCCGTTGGTGCTAAACGGTAAGGTGCCTTGGCAATCGGTGTTGTCCCTGGTATTAGGTGAATTCTGAATTCAACCTCTCTATCTGGCGGTAATCCAGGTAACTCTTCTGGAAAAACATCTGAGAATTTAGATACTACGGGAATATCTTTTAATTCTTTTCCTTTAGTGTTAATGATTATGGAAATCATATACACTAGTGATCCTTTCCTTGCATAGCTTGCCGCTTTCATCACAGAGATGAATTTTGTTGACCTAGTTGGCTTGTCTCCTTTAATTGCGATCTTTTCACCACTTGGTGTACTTACTTGTACTGACTTTTGATCACATAGAATGCTGGCATGATTGGCTACCAACCAATCCATTCCTAATACGATATCAAATCCAGCCAGATTCATTGGATAAATGTTAGCAATAAAATTATGGTTTAAAATTTCTATCCTTGCTCCCAGCAGGATTTCACTTATCTTGATGGATTCTCCATTTGCCGTTTCTACCAGACAATCTTGTTGAAGTTTAGTTAATGATTGATTGAGAAGTTTGCAGAAAGAAGTATTGATAAAACTTTGGTTTGCACCAGAGTCAAATAATACTTTAGCAAAAATATCATTAACTAAAAACGTACCGGCAATCACATCCGGAATCATCTTGGCTTCTTCAGCTGTCAGAACAAATGCTCTGGCATTCTTAGTAGTTTTGTTGTTTGTTGCTAGAGCTAGTTTCGGACAGTTCGGTTTGATATGTCCAGTTTCTCCAAAATTGAAACATAGCCTACTGCTGGGTTTCTTCCTGCAGTCTTCTTCCTTGTGTCCAGACATTTTGCAGAAGTTGCAGTATATTGAGCATTTTTCCTGAGTGCTTCTTTTTGCAGTACTTACAGTAAAGTGAAGAAGTAGAACCTGTACTTTTCTCACGGTAGGTATTTCCATAACGAAATTCTTGGGTAAGTCTTTGGGCTAGGTTCTTTCTCTGGTTCTCTTCTTGCGTACGTACTAATTCATCAGTCAAGGTATTGACTAGTTCTACTGCTTCTTCTATGGTTTGTGGTCTAGCTATCTTGACTACGTGTCTGATTTCACTAATTAATCCCCAGATGTAACTGGAGATTAATACTGGTTCTGGTGAGGCTAGGGTTGGTACTATTCTACCATATTCGAAGAATATGGTAGTGTAACCTTTGCAGTCTATTCTAGTCATTTTAAGATTTAAGAACTTATTAGCGATTTGTTCTTTTCATGAGGAGGACAAAATTTTCTTTCGACTATGTCCTTAAAGTCGGTCCATTCCATATTATAAATTTTATCATTCCCCCTAGACTGGAGAATGGTATTCCACCACCTAGAGCTGCATTCTTAAAAAGATTAGAAGCAAACATAATCTTATCTTCATCTGCACATTTGCTTATTTTTAAGACTGCTTCTGTCTTTTCTATCCAACGTAAAGCTTCAATGGCTCCTTCATTGCCAGAGAATTCTATTGGTTTGCATGACCAGAATTCTTTGTAAGAACAACCATATGACATGGTTCTTCTTCTTTTTGGAATAGGTACTTGGATTAGCGGTCCATTATTCACGTTGTGACTTGGTTCAGTAGGTTGTCGTTTACTTCCACTTATAGTTTTATTATTTTCTGCTTCTTTAACAGTCTTGATAATATATGGCATAGCGTCTATAATTTCTTATGCTACTATATGTTGAATGGCACTGTTATCTACTTGGTTTCCATTATTATCATTATTCGGGTTTTCCTGATTTACTTCATTGTTCATCTGGATTGTAAACATTTATCAGGTATTAATATCACATAATAAGATTTAATGCAAACAATCATACAAACAAATTGATCAAAAACGTCGAACATTGCGACTTTACTCTTTTTATATATCTATATGCATCGATTACAAATTACTACTGAAAAATAAATACACTAGTAATTATGCATCGATAGATATTAGGTTATCTATTTTAGTTGATTTTTTTCAAACTACACACACACACACACACACACACACACACACACATATATATATATATATATATATATATATATATATATATATATATATATATTATTAGGTGCCGTTCATCCAAAACTGCATTTCTCGCTCGTCATACTTCCACACGAGCTTCTCTCCTATCTGTCGGATCATATTTCCTTCTTCCACTAGTTCTTCACCATGTGTGCGGAGTTCCTGCACATTCTCTTCACTCATGGGTGGTAGTGGTGCTGGTACTGGGTCAGGGTATCGAGGTATGGGTTCTCCATATGAGTACGGGTTGTTTAACACACTCCGAATATACCTGTCATCGTTCCAAAACTGGTATGGGGAATTAGGTGCTGGGATTCTAGGTATTTCATTAGGGTCAAATGCTGGTATGGGGAATTGGTTTTCTTGGTTAGGTTCTAACTCCATTGGTTGGGTTGGAAATAATGGCAACGGTTGTGGTTCAGTTATTTGATCAAGGTTTGGATCTGCTGCGGTGGTGGCTAGCATATGGAAATCTGCCAACTGTCTATTAACTGCTTCCTGGGTTTGGGCATTCATTTCTCTATTGGCTTTTGCTAACGCTCTCTGTTGTTGTAATTTCTTCATCCTCTTTCTCCTCTCATGTGCTCCCTACTAAACCATCATCTCTTTTTCGAAGGGAATGGTTCCTCGGATTGCGCCTTAAAGATGAAAATTCCTTCCTCAGTATCAGCAGAGTACCCCGAAGGAGTAGGCTGTGATGAGGTTCCTTCACTCTTTGGGGAACTAGCTAATTGACGGTAAGCGTCAGAAGTACCTTGCTCACTCATACTGTAAACTAACAGATTGTCAAATAACACAAAACAATAATATACATATTTACACATAATTATTTCCTAACACAGAATTTAAGTGTCAGCAGAACACTTTATTGGCTTAAACCAGTGGTTGTAGCTCTGATACCACCTCCTGTCGCAATCCCCGACCCCTTGCCCCGGGAGCGGGCGGCCGCGAGCTACACAGAGCCAGTGGTATCGGTGTTTATTAATTTGGCAGCAGAATTTAAAACATCAGGACCGTAGTTAGGAAATAGTTTATCAGAGTTAAAACAACACACTTTTATAAATAATAAATACATGGGATAAAACCCAAGTTTCCATTACAAGATGTTTATAGGGATAAACCCTAACTTATTGAAACAAAACTTCTTTTTATTTAGGTAACTTTTATAGCCACTTTTCCAAGCCTTCAGTGCTCTCTAGCTGACTTCTATTAGCTTCACATTAAGTTACCTGAAACGCGTTTTAAAAAGGTTTTATCAGCAAGAAATACTGGCGAGTGCATCCCAGTTTAATCAAAACAAGCTTTTAAAATTTTAGAGTATTGAGAGCGATTACAATGTTTATATCTATCCAATTACCCCCCACGGTACTGTCAATCCTGACTTGTGGTCATGCTACCATTCGCAACAGTAACAAGTAATGTATACAAAACCCCAATATACCGACAGTAATTGTAGAATACATAGACTCGATCACTGTTATCATAATTTAAAACATTTTACGGTTTTGGTAAAATAATTTGGTAGAAAAAAGAGAATGACTCACTTTGCTGACTTAGATAATACTACTGCTTCCTGGTGACTTTCCTGGTTATAATCTATTAAAATTAAATAATGCACACATGTTAGTAAGATAACCCAAATTACATTATCCATACAACTGAGACAGAACTCCAACAAACTGAGTCAGGCAGAGCCTTGACATGCGTTACGGAGCCCTAGATCAATCGGATAGAGTAACTAATAGGTAACCGGGGTTTATAATACTTACAACGAGGCAGAGCTTCGCTTTTTATGGGTATTATATCGAGCAACACTATTGCTATTATAGGGACAAAGATACAGAAAAGAAATGAGCAATCGAAACTGAGGCCAGAGGCCTCCTTATATAGGTCTGGAGGGTGGCGGCTCGCGGCCCGCGACATCCTGATACTAGTCCTTCACGACCCGCGACTAAAGTAGGGTAGGAACTAGCTATAGTGAATCAACGGTATATGTTCAACACGCAAGGGACACGTGGCGCTATAAGGTGTCGCCTGGTGTTAATGGGTCGCGGCCCGCGACACACACCCCAAAGGGGGTCGCGCCCCTCGAGAAAGCTAGATATTTTTTTTATTTGATTTTTATAAATATAAAGGTATATTAAGGTTATTTTTCGTATACGGGGTATATTATAGGAAGTTTAGGGTTGTGTTAAGGATTTTAGGATGGTTATAAATAACCTCCTGAGGTTATACCTTATGGTCACTTCGTTTGGTTAGTTGTATGATAGGTTGTTTATATGCCTTTAGAAAATGACCAAAATGCCCTTTTTGTGCATAAATTCATTTTAAGCATATGTAACCTAATTTTTGACACTAAAACTGATATTGCAACTTTATTAAACATGTTTAGGCATATAAGACTTATCATAGGACTAGTTTGACCATCCGAACACATATTTGCTCAAATGACACGTTAAAGTAGCATAAACTACCTTAACGGGTCATAACGGGTCAAAAGCACTTAGGATTCATTTCAAATCAGAATGTAGGCTTTGTTAAACCAATTCATATGAGTTCCAACACTCATTTGGTTTGCAAGACCTCATTCTATCTGATTCCTCGATTTCGGTCCCGAGTTATTAACATAGTTATTCAATACTAGGTGCCACTTGATTCCTTGATTCCCCGAGCTTTGTTAGTTCACTTGATCAAGGATACTTTGAAATTCCAAGTGAGTTCATAGTTCCCCTATTTTATGCTTTCAATTGTTTTGGGGTGATTCATATGTGCTAAACCGATTTGAAGTTTTCAAAACAAAGCCTATGGTTTATATTAAACATGACGATTTCAATAATGTGAATGAACTTGTTGGTGCATT
>JARYGA010027279.1:0-44203 GCA_030545235.1 Helianthus tuberosus
TCATGACTTGCAAGAGAACGAAAGTTTAGATTCTTACCCCTAGGTCTAGCCACTAAATCAGCATAAGATATCGTGTTGAAAACCTTGTCTCCATCATTCTGACTAGCACCCGAAACATGCATAGAATCTACCATCTTCGGTTCAGCATGAATATCATTCTGAGAAGCATCCGAAGTATGCACAGGGACATCAACCTTCGGATCCGATCGAGTAGTATCCAGCGGCACAGGAATAGTAACTTTAGTCAACTCATCAATTACATTAAACTTACCTTCAGAACGAGCAGCAACTACTACACCCCTACGCGGCATTAAAGTGGTACCCTCAATATCAATGACTCTAGATGCAAGACCCTGAAACGATCCCGTCGACTTTCCACAATCAAAAAACATATTCTCCCTAGGTTTTTTACGAGCATTCTGATTGTTATTGACAACTCCCTCCATCAACAAGAAAAACAAACGACCATGCAAAGAAAAACCAAAGAAACCAGAAAACCAAAAGCCGCAAAAACACAAAACCCTATCTAGCAAAACCCTAAACCAGAATTCATCACGAAATCAAATAGAGAACCCGAATAATCAAGGTTACTGCCTCACCAGTAGGACCAAAAACCCCAATCCTCTATTCAATCAGATCCGAATCCAGGGTATAAGGCCGGCGATTAAGAAAAAGAAACGAAAACCCTAATTTCTGATCGGTCAATGAATGCTAACGAGTTCGTACCAGATGCTTGATAAATCAAACCCTAGTAAACAGACTGTTATACATAAAAATCACGAAGAAAAATCTAGGGTTGCATGATGAACAAGAATCGCCTAGGCTAGAGAGAGATAAAGGGTTTCCAGAAGGTTTTTGTTAGGCGCACCTTAGAGGCTCCCAATCATACTCAATTTTGACCTCTACCTTTGAAAACTGGATCAATAGCTTTTCAAAACTCTTTCTAGGTAAAAAACTGGATCAATAGCTTTTCAAAACTCTTCTCTTGCTTGCTTCATCTCGCCTGATAGTGTGGCATTCAGTGACAGTAACAAGGCAGTGTTCGCACAGTCCTATGAGATAACCAGTAGAAAGTAGCCTCAACATTCTTCCAATAAGAAACCTTACCACACCTGGAAGAGAAGCTCGGGTCAGTCCAACTCCGAGTTCTTCGGCATTCATTCGTCTTTCTTCCTCCGACAGAGTAAGTGTCATTCTAGGTTAGGTCTCTGGTTAAGATACTAAGATCCCTTTCTTTCATACCACCAGGAAACCTAGCTACTTTCTTTATCGGTGACTAAAAAAAGAACACTTTCGCTAGCAATTCTTTTTCACAGCTTCAGTAATAGGCTCTCTTTTCTCTAGCCCGGAGCTGGCACTCCTAAAGCTATTAACCATATGTGGGATTTTTCCCAATATCCTGCCTTCCTAGATTAAACTTTCAAGCAGTCAATCAAGCATGCTGCTATTCCATAGATGGCGTAGAGCTCTTAGTCCGCGCTAGCTCATGAAAGAAAGCTTTGCAACTACACTCTAACTATTGATATTGCAACTGCGCTAAAAAGGGCACATCAGCTTTCTCTGTATGTGGATTTTGGAGTCGCACTGATCGACAGGAAGAGCTCAAATTAGTAGACGGAAAAGAAGATGCAAAAGCTTTCGCACTTACTCGCAAAAACTCCTTTTTCTGTATTTGGTACTTGTACTCTATGTAAGTCTCATTAGTTAATAGTAGAGCTCAGATGGACTGAGCGAGGCAGTACTCTGAGCCATATCCGAGACTAGTAGCATTAGTTCCCCTCTCACCAAACCTTCCGAACTTGTGCAAGCCAATTGCGGTGACTTTTACAGTTGCTTTTCATGCAGCCATTGGGATTCCTCTTCAATCTAATCTTAGTTCCCTTCTTCTTTGCTGCCTCACTTCTTGTAAAGAGGAGCAGCTTCCTAATCGACATCGGTTAGCACCTTGCCCTCTTCCCTGACAGAACTAGAGAGCCGGTCTTTTTCCCGACCTGACAGAGAATGAAGGGAAGGTAGCAGCAAGCCTTACGTTAAGCAAGAAGGAACAAAAGTCTCATATGTGCGATTACGAATTCCATTTCATTAATAAAGAGGCAATGCACTAGTTGGAAGTGAAGTAGGGTCGGGAGATATAGGCTTCCCTTTTAAAAAGTCCCCTCTCATAGGCCTCTCTTTCTGTGACAAAGAGGCATTCCAATAACAGAAGTGAACCTGTAGCAACACTGTCTATTAGTTATAAGGTTAATACCTTTGACATTCTATCATAAATTTTTAATCAAAGATATTGCATTCTTTGCCTTAATGATGGACTTTCTGATCTTACTTGCATTCCTTCATTGTTGTGATGTAATCTCGGTTGAAGATGAATCATGTGCGGCATAACTCATTCAATTAGCTGCCGCTTTCCTTCAATTCCACTATAGGAAGTGATGTACCCGGGCTAGGCTAGTGAATCAGGCTTGCTTCTCTCCCTTGTAGGGTGCGTGGTGATATTGTGGGTTGTTGACCCTGGAAACTAGGAAATAGAAAGGTTACAGCCATTGATCAGAATGGCAATGAGAGACGGCAAAATACGCCCGTCCAGATAAAAGGGTCAAAAATTCCATGTGGCTGGAAAAGCTCTCGAAAAACTACTGAAAAAAGCCATGGAGAACATAAAAGTGACACCGGTCAGATAGAAGGAGACATGCTTCGTCACTGGAGTTATGTGTTAGGAAACCTAGTTCGGAAACTTGCTATCTTCAGAATCACCCATCTCGGGTTACCTAACAGACGCAGCAAAGAACCACGCTAATCGAGGCACCCTACACCGTAGTAGTATACCTTAAGCCAGCAGCGAAAAACTAGATCAGAGACAGCCCTATCGAGAATTCGTCTCAATTAGGCGCTTGTAGGAGACTAGGAGGGGGGCCAGCCGTCAAGTAGAAAAGAGAGATGAGGGCACATAAGTTTACCAAAAGACAGTCGCCTTATACGATTTGTAAACAAGTACCTGAAACTTACAATCTCGAGCTCTAGGGCTTACTACTTAACTTAAAAAATACTACTTGCAGGCTTACTCCTAGTACCTGTGGCAGTTTACTATAGCACCAGCTCCGGGACTTCCTTACTTTATTAAATTCTTCTTCTGCCCTTCCTGACCTGGAATGACTTGCTTAGCTAGTTTCCTTGCTCGCAAGGTTAGACTGATAGAGGGATTAGCTGGCTCCTACTCCTACAGGGTTATAAGGTTTATCCACTTCATTACTTCCTCAAAAAAGGGGGAGACAGGTTTTAGAACCAGCAAACCCTAGAAGTCAAAATAAGGTTAGGTTCTAAAGCAGCTATCCCGAAGTAAGAGCTCAATTACATCGACCCTCATTCTAGTGCAAGGTTCTCTTTTAAGTAATTCCTGAGGATAGAACTCTATTTAAGTAAGTTCATCGCTCTATCAAGGAAGTTAGGAGCTAGTCTGCCAAGCTTAAGAAAAAGTTCAAAGTAAGCAAGGTTGTCAGTGAGTAAGGAAAAGAAAAGGTAGGCTTAGAACCAGTATACCCTATCTTGTATCTAGTAGTTAGTCTGCCTATGAAAAGAATGCTTTGGAATTGTATAAGAGCAGGCTGTGATGCGAGGACTCTCAGGGACCTACTTAAGTCTGTGATCACTCTAAAAGCGGATAGGACCAAACCTTTTATTTCCCTAGCAGTGGTTATGTCTCAAACCACTGGCAACAGGTTGAGCTCCTATGACACTTTCTCTTGCAAACATAGCACTGGATGGAAGGTATGCTTCACCGACTCGTTTAACATCATGCTTCCTCCGAAGCTTTCATCTGAGTAGTCACTACGCCCTACCCTATCGCTGAGTCTTTGGAAGCGGTTTCACTCCTTTATAGGTCGAAACTCTAGAACCTAAAAACTTTCTCAATCAGACAGGATAGATTGATTGAGTGCACGTTGCCTTGATTTGAGGTGAACTCCTTTTCCTCTTCTTCCGGACCGGGCCCTTCCATGTGAGAAGCTGGAAGTCAAGTTATTGATGAATGAGAATCTAATGTCTTATTAAACCTTTAGGAGCGATCTGTTCATCCAACTCGAAATATCTTAAGTAAGAGAAGAAGAAGAATCTGACGCCCAAAATTCCCATGTCTTTCTTGGTTGGACCAACCGGCGAAATAAGTCTTCTTGAATTGGAAGAGCAAGAACAAGTCTCTCCATTTTTTTGGGGGAGCAGAGCAGTTAAAGAATGAAACAGATCAAATGATTGTTCTAGAATGGTTATTTCTCACAATTGCTCCTTGTAATGCAGCGGAACCATGGCAATTAGGATCTCAAGACGCAGCAACACTTATGATGCAAGGAATAATAGACTTATTTTTCTTCCTCATTCTTATTTTGGTTTTCGTCTCACGGATCTTGGTTATCGCTTTATGGCATTTCCAAAAAGAAAAAAATCCAATCCCGCAAAGGATTGTTCATGGAACTACTATCGAGATTCTTCGGACCATATTTCCTAGTATCATCCCGATGTTCATTGCTGCCATCATTTGCTCTCTTATACTCAATGGACAAGGTAGTAGTAAATCCAGCCATTACTATCAAAGCTATTGGACATCAATGGTATCGGTGTGCGCCTCTTCACGAGGGTGATTTAAGTGCAACGAAATGCCTTAAGAATATGGTTCGCGAAGCATCTGGCTTACCGGTAATCTCCCATTCCCGCCGTCGAGAGACTTAAATAACTATAGCATGCCAGAAACGAGGAGTTGAGATGGTTAGACCTATACCCCGAAATGCTCCCAACATAGAAGCCTATGGTTCTATCTTGTTGCTGGAGGTACACATCCCTCTTCTCGGTGTGGAGCGATATACGAGAAATAGATGCTCAGCTTGAAATGTCCGATAACGGTGCTGAAGTAGTGAATCTATCGGCACCATAGCTGTGGCATACAACTTTGGACCTAATGACTGGCCCAGTAACCTTTCGGAATGGGGGATCCCCGTAGGCAACAACCACAGTAGTAGTTGCGAAACTACTGGGTCGGGAGAGGACAACCTCTTGTTCCTGCTCCTCCTTCTTTGCTTCAGGGATGGAGGTCCTACGGTAGGTAACAGCAGGTACAAGCAACTTGACCGAAGGGGACCAGCGCTTCTACTCTTCCACCGAGGAGCCGTTCGTAGCGAGAAGCAAGGGATGTCATGAACGGTGGGAGGTCACAGAGAATTTACCTATTCATAGAGTGATCCTATGATCAATACAGGATATATACTATCTCTTTCTTTATTCGATTCTTTTTCTGAAAAAAAAAGAAGAAGGGTGACTCAACTTCTCAGCTAGAGTTGGGGGTGGGACTTGTTGGCATAATGCAAGCTGGAACATGGGAATTCGAGCTCTCATGAACTACTACTAAAAACCTACTTTTTTCTTTTTGGACAAACGATATCAGGTCAGGTCTATGGATGGATCCAGATCTACGGGCCTACTGGCCCCGGCCGATGAGCATAGGGAATCTATACTCGGGCGTTCAACTAGGCCCCTGACAGGATAGGTGAGGAATCACTCTTGATTTTTTATTGGGGCCTACAACTTCTTCGAGCCGACTAGCATCCCTTTCCACTGCACATTTATCGAACAAAGAAGACGACTATAGGATCGAATTCGCTTTCCATGGTGAACTGGTCGTCCCATACCTTCTGCCTGTCTCATATGTGTGGAACCAAGTCTTTTTCGGTTCCAGCCCCCCCCCCCCCCCCCCACGCGAATACATAGGGTCGATAGGACTGGGTTAGAAAGGGTTCCCTATTGCCAATAAACTTTCCCCGGACTTCGATTCCCCTTACTCATAAAGGGTTTTACGGTCGGTACTAACTAAAGAAAAAGAGTCTTCTTTCTAAGAGTAGGTGTGGAGAGCTTTTTGCGGGGAAACTTGCAAGTACAGTTTGGGGGGAGACGGGCATTGACCCAGCCTTATGAGTATTCGGACTATAACAGTTCCGATGAACAATCACTCACTTTTGACAGTTATACGATTCCAGAAGATGATCTAGAATTGGGTCATTTACGTTTATTAGAAGTGGACAATCGAGTGGTTGTACCAGCCAAAAGTCATCTACGTATTATTGTAACATCTGCTGTTGTACTTCATAGTTGGGCTATACCTTCCTCAGGTGTAAAATGTGATGCTGTACCTGGTCGTTTAAATCAAACCTCTATTTCGGTACAACGAGGAGAAGAAACTTTTGAAAAAGTTTTCAAATAGCCATTCATAGTTTATGAATTATGCTTAGTAGGGACCTAAATACAAGAATGGTTCAGAGTCAGACCACGCCTTATGACGAAAGGGGGAGAAAGGACTGTCGATCTGTGATCAAAGAAAACTATACCTGAAGAATGGGATACAGATTGACCGGCACAAAAGCCATCTCTATCAATCTACGTTCATTGAGGAGACGGCGACAGAGAAAACTTTGTCACCCCCTTGTCACTTAAAAGTAAAGAAGAGATCCAAACTTTTGAATATCAATTTGGTGGGATCGAGGATGGAATCGAATAGCGAATGCACTTGACAGACTCGCCATCTCTTTCCTTCAATAATGCCTTCACTTCACTTCAAGATGCTAAAGAGGGACCCTGGATTATTCGTTCTCAACCTCTCTTCCTTAGTGTGTGGTCGCCTACTACGAGACTAGAGAAGAAGGAAGTTAAAAAGATTCTTGTTTGGGTGAAAATTCATGATGTTCCTATAGTTGCCTGTATTGAAGATGGTTTGAGTATGATTGCTACGGCTATTGGTGAGCCGAAATTGTTGGATTCGTATACTACCTCAATGTGCACGGATGCTTGGGGAAGAAGCAGTTATGCAAGAGCCTTGATAGAAATTTCAGCCGAGAATGCATTTAAAGAGGAAGTAGTTATTGCGGTGCCTGAGCTTGAAGGTGAAGGTTTTGTTAAAGTGAAGATGGTTGTGGAATATGGATGGAGTCCATATAGATGTGATCATTGTAAGGTCTTTGGACATTCTGATGAGTCTTGCCCGAGACAGCCTAGGAAATCTCCTAAGGTTGTACCTAAAACCCCGAAACAGAACGTTGGAAAGCAATCTCGAGGTCCGGTGAAGATTCCAGAAGTGGATGAAGATGGTTTTATGGATGTGGATGGTAAAAAAGCGGCCAGGAGATCTGGTTTTCATGTTAACAAAGCTAAGCCGAAATTTGAGTACAGACCGGTTGGGTCCAAATCAAATGGAGGGGTAAAAAAGGCAGATCCGCCGGCTAGTGTAGTGTCCCAGAACCCGTTTGATGCTCTAAGGGAGGAGCAGGGAACGGTCAGTCAAATGGGTAAGGGGATGAGGGATGATATAAGTGATTCTGATGATGAGGAGGTTGTGGAAGTCTATAATGAAACTAATGAATTTATGACATCGGGTACACATCCTTTGTTTTCAAAAGCAGGGGCAAGCACCTCTTCCACAAAGCTCTCAAATAGCTAGTCAAATTTTGGTTCGTGTTATGGGGATGCTATTTCGTTGCAATTTCATTTTTGATGATGGAGGATAATGACTCTTGTTGGATTCGTTTTGTTTGTCTACTGGACATTTTTTCATGATGTAAAGTAGACTAGGTTATATGGTGTCATAGGTATTTTGTTTTAGTGGTTTACATATATGGGGCATGTCCTGTATATGAACTAGTGTGGATCATCCTCACTAGTACTTAATTGCGGTTGTTTTAATAGAATCACCGGGGTAACCCTTTACCCAAAAAAAGATGCTATTTTCCAATAAGAAAAAAAACTACCTTTTTGAATGGAAGAAGCCGAAGGGGTGAACGAGTGTTGCGGTAACGAGCTTTCCTTCTGCCAGCCTTTATAGGAGTAGGGGAGCGTGGTGAGATAGATAGACGTCCAATACTGAAGCAGCTAGTTGCTCGACCTTAGTCTTGGGCTGATCTCACACTTCAATCAAGCCCTTCGTACTTCGACCCAAGCAATCGATCGATCAAGAGGCTAATCTCTTTTGTTTGGGCCGGTAGTTAAAAGAAAGTCCTCGCTTTCTCTTAAACAAGGGAAGGGCAGCATAGCATTAGCTTCAATGAAACAAGCTCAACCTTGATCAAGGTGGTAGGCCGAAGAACCCGTGAACGCTTCAACTTGGCCACTGAAGAAGGCGAAGGTTGGGCGAGAGAATAGGCCAACTTACTTCTTACTGCTATGCCATGGTTGAAGCTTTAGGCTCCATAGATGGAACTATGTATTAGGTATTATAGAGGGGAGGACACCACACAACACCCCACGGAGTGGCGAGGTTCAATGCCTAAAAAGAAAAAGAAATAAATAAAAAGAAAAGGGGGAAAGATGACTCTATGGCTGAGGGGAGGAGAGAAAGAACGCACGCATGGATATTATGTCTGTCGGAGGTTCGAGAATCTATGAAAGGACATCTAAAGCTAAGGTTACAAAGTAAAGGAAGTCCGAGAGAAGTGGTGATCTCATCTTGCTTGCTGGGAGAGAGGAAGCTTCTGGACCACCTTTTCCAGCCAGATAGCGAGCGATCACTCAGCAATGAACACTAACTGAAAGCGCCCAGGAATGAGTACCTATCCCTTACGGGAATCGAAACCGTGTCTTCGACATGAAAAGACGATGTCCTAACCACTGGACGAAAGGGACCAAAAAGCCATTCTTCATATACCGCTCTGTGGGCTCCGAGAATAGAAGTGGTTCGTTTTCTTTCTATACGAAATTAAAGATTTCGTTTGTGTTCATGTTGGCGATTTCAGATGTAAATTCGGCGGTTCGTCCCCCTTCCTACGGTTCCCCCACCCCCTGAATAAGTAAGGCCCTACTCTTTCTAAGAAAAAAAAGAGGGGCGAAGCGCCCGTTTGAAGTGGCGAAGGCCTATGCTACAGCAAGAAAAAAGTAGGTTTCGGTTACGAAGTCACTTAGTCGAACTATAAAGAAAGAGAGGCTAAGGTTACGAACTAAGGTCAACTGGTTAAGGAAAGCTCAGGTTATGAAAAAGTTTAGCCATTAATTAATTAAGTAGTAGTGAGACGGAGTTGCGTCAGCTGTGGATATAGACTAGGCTAAGGGGTGGACTTCATCTCTTCTATTCTCTTCATTTACACCTTACACTTCTACTGAGTCTAACGAAGATCAGGTGCGGAGCCTTCCGATGTCACTGTGGAGCGAGACTGCGCAAACGTAGAACATCATAGAAACTTTCTGACTTTCTCATAAACCTTGATTTCGCTACGCTTAATAAGAAGCCGCAATAGCTGAAATTGGTTCGTGTTAGATTTCCAAAGTCAGTCGTCTTTACCCAAGTGTGAACTTTAGACAACTCTCAAGCGGTTCCATTCCTTCTTACTGTACTTCTGGGTCAACCCAACCCGAATGGGAAGAAGGGGGGTTAGCCAAACAGCGGTCCACTTTGTACATTTGCTGAGCAGACCAATCAAGCATTTTTTTATAAAAGGAAGGGAACTTCTCACCGAAGAAGGCAGTAGGAATGAAGGAGGCGGGAAGCTACCGCTTCTAGAAGGGTTGCTTATCCTTCACTTTTTTTAGAGCGTATCGCTATGAAAAAGAAAAACAGTTTATGTAATCGGAAAAAGGGTTACGGTTGCGGAAACCAGAGAAAGTCGGGAACCATAGGTTAACTTTTGAATCAAAGCAGTGACGAGCCGATTATTACGACTACAGGGGGAGAAGCAAAGAGCTTCGTAGACAGCTTCGCTTCCTCGTCGCTTCTTTCTAGCGACCAGCTTCTCAAGTGGGTGGCTTGGTAAGCAAGCTACCTTCAGCATCGGTAAAATCCCTATAATAGGCTGGAATGGTAGCGAAAGAAGCCCTCCCTACTTCAATGGAAAGGGGGGAAGAGCCCTTTCATAGACGCTCCTCTACGACTACCTTTCGCCCAACATGATCACGAACAAAGACAGAGAATTGCGTAGATAGGAGGACGAAACGAACCAACCCACTTGTCCTTATGAGAACGATTGAAGAAAGAAATAGAATGGTGTCCCCTTTCACCCAGGGGACATCGTCGGAGAACAATGTCGGGGACAGGGTGAGAACCTTCCGTTGCTTACACCCTTTAAGTGTTGGTTCTTCCGGGGATAGATCTGGTTTCAAGATCTATGAACAAGAGAGATCCCTAAATCTCCATTTTAAAAAAAAGATTAACAGATAAGGTGAAGCCAGCTGAAGGAAGGGCGCTAACAAGCAAGAAAATGGATGCGCTAACACGCAACGGCTTTCCTTTCTCTGATAGAGGCTCGCTTCTTCTATTCAAGTTCAGCTTCTTTTCATTTTGATAGGAGTAGGTGCTTGCTGTTTGCTCGCTATCTACTAAATGAGCCTTTACTGCCAACCTGGTCCCTCTCTTTAATCTTAAGTAAAGTGAAGTCAAATCAATGAAGTGAACAACCCAACCTCTTTGTTTGAAGCTTTGTTTCACTTCATTCGGAAAGAGAACAATAGACTTGCAACTATAGTATAGGAAAAAGCTTCTCTTTTTGGCTATGTTTTCGATTGCTGGTAATAAAGCCCCATGGCCTGATGGATACACTTCGGTGTTTTTTAAAAAGTCTTGGGATATTGTGGGTAAGGATGTTTATCAGGCGATTCGGGATTTCTTTGCTAATGGCTAGTTGTTGCACCAACTTAACCATACGGTAATCTCGTTAATCCCTAAGGTTCCTACACCCTCCTTAATTACGGACTATTCCAATTTCGTGTTGTAACACTTTATATAAGTGTATAAGCAAGATTATTACGAATCGTATTAAAGAAGGGTTGTGTGATATCGTTAGTATCAACCAGTCAGCTTTTGTTCTGGGCAGGAGGATACAAGATAATATTCTGCTAACTCAGGAGCTTATGCATAATTATCATCGAAATGCGGGTCCGCCTAGATGTGCGTTTAAAGTCGACATTCAAAAAGCTTATGATACAGTTGATTGGAATTTTCTTCGGCACACTTTGTTGGGGCTTTGAAAGTAAAATGGTGAAATGGATTATGGCTTGTGTTACGTCTACATCGTTCTCTTTAGCCATTAATGGTAATTTGTTTGGTTACTTTAAAGGTAAGAGAGGGCTGAGCAGGGAGATCCCATGTCTCCTTACTTGTTTACGTTGGTCATGGAGGTCCTTACTTTGATTCTGCAAAACCAGGTCTCGTTATCAGCAGAGTTCAGATTCCATAGCAAGTGTAAAAAACAACGTATTATAAACATCTGTTTTGCGGATGATCTATTTTTATTTGCTCGTGGTGATCATGGGTCAGCGAAGGTAATCCTAGAGGCAATTAACGGTTTTAAAAACATATCGGGCCTTGTTCCTAGTTTGAGCAAGAGCACAGTGTTCTTTGCAAATGTTCCGAGCACTGTTAAGGACCGAATTCGAAACATCATGCAGTTTGAGGAGGGCCAGTTACCAGTTCGTTATCTAGGGGTCCCTCTTATTTCATCTCGGCTCTCGTATAAAGATTGTAATCGGCTAGTGGAAAATATGGAGAGACGAATTACTGATTGGAAGAGTAAGTGCCTTTCGTTTGGTGGAAGGCTTCAACTAATTCGATCAGTTCTTTCCTCGATACATATTTATTGGGCGGCGGTATTCACTCTTCCAAAACGTATTATCTATGAGTTGGAAGGTAAGATGAGGCGTTTCCTTTGGGCTCAAGGTAATTATATCAAAGGTAAAGCGAAGATGAGGTGGGAGAGAGTTTCTTTGCCGAAAACGGAAGGTGGCTTGGGCATTCGTAGAATTGTGGATATGAACAACGCGCTTATGGTCGCTCACATTTGGAGTCTTCTGATGATGCGGGAGTCATTATGGGTTAAATGGATGCACTCCTATCGTGTTAGAGGCCGTAACTTTTGGGATATTCCGTCGCGAAGTAATGTCACATGGACTTGAAGGAAGCTATTAAACCTTCGGCCTGTTGTCCAGCAACATGTTTGGACTAAGATTGGGGATGGTACGCTAACATTGGTGTGGTTCGATAAGTGGGATGACATTTGTCCTTTGAACTCATTCATTACGCCACGAGCCACTGCTAATGCAGGTTTCACGTTAAACACATAATCATGGGGAGTGGGGATGGCCGAATCAGTGGCTTATCCGATACCCAATCCTCCATAATTTGCAGCATATTGATCTTCGGCCTCTTAGTGATAAGGTGATGTGGAGATCAACGTCAGGAAAGGATTTGGATTATAGTGCTTCGATTGTTTGGGATGACATTTGGGACCGTCAGAATGAAGTCCCGTGGTCGTCCATGGTTTGGTTTCCTCAAGCTATTCCTCGCCATTCTTTTTTCATGCGGCTGCTGGTCAACAAGAAATTGAAGACGCAGGATATTATGGGCAGGTGGTATTCTTCAGGTAATATGAACTTCAACTTGTTGTGTTGTTCCTTGTGTACTTCGGGGCCAGATTCTCATGAACACCTTTTCTTTGAGTGTTCATATGGAACGCAGGTTTGGAATGGAGTTAAGGATATAGCGGGCTTGAATTCCGTCTCTAATTCTTGGGATAACATTTATGATCATCTAGTGCAGTTTGGGAATTCTAAGAACGCGAGGCATGTTATTGGCAAACTGGTGGTAAGTGCGGTGGGTTATTTCGTTTGGCAGGAAAAGAATTCGCGATTGTTTTCTCCCAAGAAAAGAAGTGCTGCTTGGCTTATAGAAATCATTTTAGCAACCATCAGGATGAAACTTCATACGATGCGGTTTAGAAGAACAACCCAAGTGGAGCGGATATTACAAGAGTGGAGTCTACCTCGAGGGCTCGTTGTTGAAGATGACGATTATGGTTAAGAGTCGTTTTTATTGCTGTGTCATTGCTGACGTGTTTGTCTAATCTGTTTGCTATTGTTTAGCTTGGATTTATGTATTTGTAACTCTGGTATGGCATGTCATGCTAGAGAACTGGGGAATACTCTAATCCTCACTTGTTTTGGTTTTTTTTTTATGATATAAAATTCACCGGGGTAACCCTTTACCCCAAAAAAAAAGCTTCTCTTTGATAGCGGTCATAGGGGAGTTCAGAAGGGATCTCATCGTAGATAGAGACTGAAACCTGTGCGTGGGTAGGGGCGGATGTAGCCAAGTGGATTAAGGCAGTGGATTGTGCTACAACCATCGAGCTGAGGAGCGAGACTAAGGTCGACCATTAGGGAGACTAAAGAGGGAGGCTAAAACGAATGCTTTCAGTATGCTGTGAGTGACTTTAAGAAGGTGTTATGCTGGACACATTAAGGACTAAATTCATCCAGGTCCTAGTAGTTACACGGAAAGCTTTCTGGCTTACTGCTCTACTGGTTTCAAGCAAGACCTAGCCTCTCCAGCTTATTCATTAGGGTGAAGAGGACGAACTAGTTGTTGACAGGAGATGCAGGCAAGGAAGTTACTAGAGAGGTTAAAAAGACATACATAATGTAAATTCCTGGTAGTTCTTGACCGACTGCTATTAGTATGAACTTTCTTTTATGAATTATCTTTCTTTATCTCCACAAAGGGAAGATTCATGAATGAAATCATAGATTAACCAAGACGATTTAAAGAAGAATTGCGGCCTAGTCAACAAGCTTCTCAACTTCCTGGGGTAACCCTTTACCAAAAAAAAGCCTAAAAAGAGCCCTGAAAGAGGCGTCTACTTTTGATCTAAAGACGGATTGATAATCACCTATGAGGTAGTTGTTGTGAGGCATAGAACTAACCTTAAATGCTAGTATGAGACCTATCTCTCACTCTATCGACGTAGGTGGTTGCTTTTCCACTTTTGAGTTGGACTGTGACAACCGTTTAGCTATAGGAGGGAGTCCAATAAAGGGCAAAGATTTAGAGTAGGACTGCTCTCCACTTTAGGGACAGCCTTTTAGTCCTTGAAAGTGAGTTCTTTCAGTCGAGTTCTTTCCCGCAGCTCTGACCCTTCATCGTACTTTTAGTCAAGCTCAGCCTATCCTAATTAGGATTAGCCTCTTTCCACTTTCAATTTTCAACTGGAAAGTCAAGGCTATCAAACCTCGAACACTAACCTTAAGAGCTTTAACCAGTAGGATGAGTCGGCACTTGCTCTTTTGAGTTAGGTAGTTGCTGTTAGTCCTTTAAAGCCTATGTTCATTTCGATAGTAAGCTGCTACAACCATTGATTAAAGAGAAGGGCCATAAGGAGTGTAGCGAAGTGATTCTCCTAAGAGTGAAAGTGGAACGGGTAGAAGCCTTCTAAAGTAAAGTCAAGTAAACAACCGCTCTGAAGCACTTCTTGTCCAATATTGGGGTTTTAGTCCTAGCGACGGTTGTAGCTGCTTACTATAGAAATTCATATAGGCAACAGCAACTATTAAGAAATGCCAGGGCCGACTTATTTCTGGGGCATCAACTTTCGTTTTTGATTAGTCAACTTGGCCTCAGAGACCGTTTTTCAACTGTCTGAAAGATCTCCGTTTTGATCCTCTGTCTCAGTCGACTAGCTTTTGTGAGAGATCTAAAATCTCTAAAATCTCCCCTCTGTCTCAGAGGACTAGCTTTTTGGGGAGATCTAAAAAAATATCCAAAACCTCCTTGGTAGAGGCCTGATTCTATTCCTTAGCTAATGAGTTAGTTTAACAACCTTCGGTAACTCCTAATTAGCTACATAAAGAAAGATTCTGAACCAATCTTTGAATCAGGCTATCGCCTGCCTAAAAGAAAGGTCTCATTGGAGAAGCTTGACTAAAGGGTCCTAAGAGCAAGGTGCTTAGCCGCTCTCCCTTTGCTAACCCAACACCAACCCGATCTAGCATTCGAAATAAGCTAAGAGCTTTAAGCCAACAGGCATACTAACTCGCTAGCCAGCAATCCAGCAAAGCCCCCATCTTCATCAACGGCAGAGTATGTCGGGCAAAGAATGGCTTCTCGCGGTCCTTCATGACACCAGAGTTGGATTATACTTTGGAGTTGATCAAACTTTGGCTCACCTGGAAAGTCCTTTTTCATTTCAATTTTTCATTTTGCCCAGGATAGAAGCAGATATCCAACGGTGATGGGTTGTGTGTACTCTATGCAGCACGTGGAAGCCGTCCAACAGTAAGTTGGGGCTTAGTCAGCCCAACACCTTCCTGGCCATGGGAAAAGCATAACCATAGATTTTGTAGGACGATTGCCATATGTCTTAAATTCAGGGAGGAATCACTACGTTTTTGTTGTAGTCGACCTTTCGGATTCAGTAAGATGGCCCTTTTGTACCAGGTCGACGTGCTGATCGAATTCTGCTTAAAAAATGGACAGGTCTAATGGTGTCTTTATACAAAAGATGTTGCAATCTTCAATCATCGTTCATCGAGCGCTTTCTCTCATCTGCCTTCTATGTATGCCTTTGTGGTCGTTAACGAGAGCAATTGGCAGACCCAGTCTCTCTTAGAATCCTGAATATGCCAATAATTGTACTAATCCACATATGTCTCTCTCCCGGTACTAGTTGCAGTAATGAGAATTCCCCTATTTATTTGATGAGAAATGCGAAACGAAAAAAGAAAAGATCCCCCGTTAGGTTAGGAATGATATTCCGCTCCTTGCCCCCCTTTTCACAGAAAATGGAGAGATGAATTGATGTATTTTTTAAATCCTGTGTCGGGATTGATGGGGCTCGAACCCGCAGCTTCTGCCTTGACAGGGCGGTGCTCTGACCGATTGAACTACAATCCCAGGTGTACAGCCTCCACTTTTTCTCTTCATTCGAACTATTGACTTTCGCCGTGTTGTAACAGAAACACGAATGATATACTATATTATATTCTAATAATAATAATAATAATAATAATTAATTAAATATATCTATATAATTATATATTTTTTAAATGCAGTAGAGTAGATTCATAGTGGGCTAATTCATGAACTGAATCAAATGGTTTTATTTTAAAGAGTCATGCTCTTTCACTTTAAAGGCCCTGAGCTAAGAAAGAGGCTTAAGTCATCGCTTCAAATATGAGAAAGGGCTTTTTTTTAATGTTCATTATGATAAGTAGTCGATTAGGATAAAGTTGGTTATGGAAAATGGTTATGGCCGGCTCAATGGACCACTCGACATCCTATTCTAAACGAAATTGATCCCCCTAACCTGATAGAGGATTTCAGGATAAAGTTGGCTGGAGAATAGAGAATAAGCTAATGACGTTTTCTTGCTCATTGGCATGGCAGACTATACGAACACGGGAAATGGAGGTTTCCTGGTCCGAAATTGTGTGGTTTGCTTCTTGTATTCCCAAACATGCCTTCTTATTATGGCTTGTCATTAGAAAAAAGCTTCTTACACGGGATAAACTTTTACGATGGGAGCAAACTAAAAGGAAAAGTATGAATATGATGTGCTGTGTTCTTTGCTACAACAACTTGGATTCCCATGAACATCTCTTTTTCTCATGCAAATTCTCATCTCAAGTGTGGTGCCAGGTTCGAAGTCATGCAGACATGTCTAGTATTCAACCTGATTAGAGTGATGTTTTAAGTGATTTAAACCAGAGACGTAATATGAAGTTGATTGGTAACATTGTCGCCTGTCTCACGGTTGCTGCTGCAACATACAATATCTGGAGGGAACGAAACAGGAGGATATTCCAGGATAATGCACGTCCACCGGATGCTCTAGTGTAGGAAATTATTACTACAGTTCGATTCAAGCTTATGGGTCTAAAGTTCAAACCATCTATTCAAGTGATGAGGATGTTGGAAAAGTTGAACATATGTGGAGAGGGAATGCTGGATAATGATGATATGTATGGATTCGGTTAGAGTATAGAGTTTGGTCTTGTTTCTAGTGTCTAGACTAGTGGTTTTTGTTTGCCTTGTTGGCTAGTTTTAGTAGTTGGTTTTGTAGGTCCCTCTTCGGATGAGGTCAAACCTTATCCTTGTTATATTAACACACTAGCAAGTGCGGAATCCAAGCTAGAGTGCAACCGAGTTGAGACAAGTATAAACACAAAACACACAAGGTTCACCGATTAACACCACTTGTATTAATACGAATGAAGGTTCCAGTTACAAGCTCAATGTTTACAGATGTGTTCCGTAAACTCTCTCTCTCGTGTGTGTGTGTGATTTCAGCAGAATGCTGCTAAGTGTTCTCCTATGGTGTCTCTCTTGTCTCTAAGTGTCTCTACTGAAATGAACACAACACTTGGGTATTTATACCCGACACAGCAGGTATGGTCGAAGGATAAGGAAGTCTGGTCGAAGGATCATCTATCGACCAGAATGCTACCGAAAGATCCATACATACCTCGAAGGATGATATCCTTCGAGGTCCATCTGTATCAATCGAATGACATTATCTTTCGAGGTCATCGAAGGATACACCATCCTTCGATGACATCCTTCGACACAAGCATGTTTCAACCAATGTGCTAACTGTTTGGCCAAGTCAAACCGGAGGATGGTTGACTTGGTCAAACTTACATCGAACGCACATATAAACAAATCTAACACAAGACATCGTTTTGTATCATGACACATTACAGACAAAGTACAGACACAAGCAGCTTTGTCTTGATCTTCGTGTCTTCAAGTCGAGACCAAATCGAACTGAGCCGAATTGAACCGAGCCGAGTCGTGTCCACAAAATATGCATCAACAAACTCCCCCTTGGACGCTACTCGTGAGGTTCAACTTCGATGTCTTCCACGTCGGAGGATCTTCAAAGTCTTCACGTGTCGTAAGTAGAGAGTGTATCAACAAACTCCCCTTTTTGTTTAGGTAGTGTGTCAATAAACTCCCCCTTAGATTGAACTCTCCATTGAGTCATGCTCGTGAATCTTTTGACTTGTCAATTCTTCAGATCCTTGTGGTGTTGATGAAGGGTCAGCGGCAACTCGATCATTTTATCCTTTGAGTGCCTCCACTTCGTGTCTTCATTCCAAAGCTTTTCATCGAACATGTTCTCCTCGCCTTTAGCATCTGCATATGCAAGAAAGCTAAACGCATAATGAGAACATCGCTTGGAATATAGTTAACATTTAAACAAAAGACACATATGAGATCAAATCTCGAACAAACACCAACCGACAACATTTTGAAAGTTTAGAAAAATATTCAATTTTAATCCTTTAACTTTCAAAATTTGTTAACTTCGACAGTTTATGAAGATGCAAATGTTTTCCGGCTTACGATCAGGATTTTGGGTAGGATAGACTCGAGTTCCAACATCAGTCAATCAAAAATAAACTAGAAGCAAAATCTTTTTGGATTTTATAAAGTTTATATTAAAACACACCTAAAATCTTTTTGGAATTTTTCATTTTTCAAATGTAAAGACGGAAAACAATAAATAAATATATACAAGATGCATAAACTGAAAACAGTAAATAAATATCTACAGACATTCTTTTTGCGAGTTTCGAGGGTAAGAGAATCATATCAGTGTACGGTCATGTCAAAACGCTCTTGTTGTTCTTTTAGTTAACATTAAGATAAGCATCCTATAACAATTATCGGTATTGCTGTCCACTTAAGCTCAACTTATCATTTGTAATCATGGCGAGGGGATACGTTAAGGTATGATTTATACTTACCGACCGGTGTTCATCCACATCACGACACATTCCCGTATCAAGGTATGCACGAGGGTTCATCTTACCGGTGAGTATACCGATTATCATCTGTTTGACCGTATATGATGTGAGATTCTCACTTATTTTGATTTGAAAACAAGCCCTATGTGATAGAATCACTTATTGATGAGGAACTTGATTTTCGATGCATGAGGGCATAGGAGCAAGTCCGTGAACAGGTCAGTACTTTCGTACAGCAGAGAGACGAACTTGACTCCCGGATAAATGTGATATTTTATCACTTATTTTGAGGGACATGTGATTGTTTATCACTTATTGAGGTCGTATGCAGTATGTACACGTATGTATAGTATCATGGAAGATCTAGACTTGCGTCCCCGTTATTTTTCGGTAAAAGATACAACCATGATACCCAGATGATAAGCAGCATAAAGACCGAATATCTCAGAACCTCGGCAATCTCTCAAACGAAATTTCGGTACTAAGACCATATGCCAATGAATGGTTCCCACCCAGTCTTCAGTCGAATTTAAGTTTATATCACCCTGCACACTTTAAAATGATTGTGAGCCTACCGATACATTTTATATAGAGCTGCTTAACATATTTTCAATTTAAGGATTAAAGAGGTTTAGACAGACCACTGATGTACTATCATTTTCTCTTTTGCTCGCCAGGAAACTCATTTTTGTTTTTCTATTGTTTTTGTGCTTTTGAAATTTTTCGATGTTTTTGGATTTTTCAAATTTTGGATTTACTCCCCCTAAAATCAACAAACTAAGATAAAATTTAAAAACACAAAGGTATTTACAAAATTGACTTTCCGATGTTGGTTAACTCATGTTTTACCTCAATGCCGTTTACCAAAATTAATTTTTAATCTGAAAAGATTTATCGAATTTTGGAAAAATCAGTTGGCATGTCGGTTTGCGGTGTGGACCATGACAGCATTGTCTGGCCAAAGAGTGCTGTACGAGATAATACAAATTCATAAAGCAGCTTAAATATCGACAAGTAAAGGAGAGA
The DNA here is from genome assembly GCA_030545235.1 of Helianthus tuberosus. NCBI lineage: Eukaryota > Viridiplantae > Streptophyta > Magnoliopsida > Asterales > Asteraceae > Helianthus > Helianthus tuberosus. The sequence continues at coordinate 19,558 of JARYGA010027279.1, forward strand.
TTAGAATTTTAAAAACCGTATCGTGCAACTGCTTTGTGCATTGCAAGGAATCTGAGTGCTCTCCCAAACTGGATATCCACCCGGTGTGGATTTCAAAGTCGATTCTTTGTAGCTACTGAGAAGTCTCTTGACAGCAACAAGATCATAAACCTTTGGGTCCGGCTGGTCTTCCACATTTCACCAGCGAAGGTTTTTGTCTTTCTCTTTCAGAAGTAGTGTGCGGTTGTTCAATCCATGCCAAGGCATCCGCACACCCGATTGGTTTGTTCAACAAACACATTCTCTTCAATCACACCGTGGAGAAATGTACACTGCACGTTCATCTTGTTAAATTTTGAATCTTCAGACGTGCTGCAGGTGCGTACATTTTGATTTGAATCTACCCTGGGGAACCCGATCACAGCCTTTAACAATTTAAACGTTGGAATGATTTTCAATTTGTCGAAGCTTCTCAAACTCATTCAACAGACATTTCTGTTTTCTTTTTCATTTTCTTTTCTTCTCTCCAACACAGGCAACAATTTCTTCTGTCGCCTGTTTTGTGCATGGACACTCCACTATCAACAATCTTACGACTATCGATAGTTCCTCCTGGAACATTCTGCACACTCACTCAAAGATTAGTTGGAGAGGGGGACCCAAGCCTTTGTGGACTTGGGTCGTCCTTGATCATCAAGGAAAGTGATCTCAATCTCCTGATGATTAGGAAAAAGAACCTGCGGTGCTCCCCCTGACTGAATTACCTGTTTTGGTTTCCAAGCTGTTTGTCCTTTACCAGTATTTGTATTAATTGTTTTTGCATTTACTGGTTTTTCCATTTTAGGTTTTGCTTGAACAGGTTTTTCTTCTTTCACCTCTGCGTTTAAGGCCTTTTCAATTACCTTTTGATTCTTTTGTTTCAACTTCTTTTCCCTTTCTTTCAAGACACGCGGGTCTTGTTTCGGGGAAACTGATCGTTTTTGGTAATTGTTTTCTTGGGGAGCCTTCAACTTTTGCAGGTATGGGCAGTATCTTACAATATGCCCAATTGTGCCACACTCAAAACACATTCTCCGCTCTACAAACCTCGGAGAAACATGTTGATGACCAGTCGAAGAACCCGACAATGAACTTTGTGATCTAGATGTACTTGGACCTAAATCACATCCCTTTGTGTGTTGGGTGTAATTATTCTGATCATTTCGTTTCAAAATTCTAACTTGTTTTATAAAATCAATGTTAGATTTATCCTGAAATGTTTCAAGTTTATCTGTACCCGTTGATCCAACAAAGTTCACTTTCGGTTCTCTTTTCTTAACAGGAGCTCTTTTGTTTTGCACCTTTTGCTGTTGAACCTTAGGTGCTTGAACATTCTTGTTCTGAGCCTTCTTTCCCTGTGTCTTACCTTTCCCGGAGTTCACTTGTTGTTTTCGCTCAACTGGTTGTTTTTGGTTTCCGTATTGTTTTCTAATTTGTTCACACGGAATTGGATCACATTGAGTGACGGTAACTTTGCCACTTTTGTTCCCCAAAAACTTTTCAATACATCCTTCAAAAATTTGCTCAATTAAATCTTGATTTACATTTTTAATTGGAAAATCTTTGTTAGAGTAGATTTTGTCATCTCCTTTGAGCGTGTACAACAAGTTATTCCCTTCACAACTAGAGACAAGGGACTCCATTCCTTTTGACATTTCAGTCTTACTCGGTTCCACTGGTGGATCACACAAGATGTGATTCTCAATTGGAATTTCTGTTGTAACCAAGTTAGACTGTTGATTCACAATTTTTATAGATTCATCATCCGATGAGTCAGATTCATCATCCGAAGAGTCAGTATCCTCAACAGTGGGAGGACTCTGTTCCTTAACACACGATGAATCTGTCACATTCTCAGATTCAGATTCGGATTGACCAGAGGATGATGTACCAGTTGTGAACCCGAGGCCTGCTGCAAAATCATCTAGATTGAGTGGCACTGTAGGTTCAAAACGGGGCATATCCTCGTCATCAGGCAATTTGGAGTAATTGTGATTCATTGGGGGAGGACATGATTTGAATCCATTACACTTCCTATCCCCCTTTTTCTTCTGAACGTCAATAATGTGATCCAAAACATAGCGGGAATTGGAATAGCTTTCCAATTTCTGCTTAATTGTCTCACATTCACATCTAGCTGTTGCTAACTCTACCATTTGCTTTTCAATTGTGTCGATTAAATCATTGTTAACATGTTGTTTTCTTAAAACAGCCCTTTGAAATTCAGAAACATCATGTTTTAATGACGCAATTGTTGCTTTAAACTCCTTTTCATTTCTGGTTAAAAACAAGTTAGCTTCAGTTGCTTTAGAAAGATCAACAATCAATTCTTGATTGTGTTTGTGTGTGACTTCAAATTTACTTTCCTGTTCAGCATATTTAACCTTTAAACTATCACAATTTTCACAGCTAACTACAGTGGGTTCATCGACACTTACCTGACCTGATGAACTGTCGACATTAGCCGTAAAGGCTGAATGGAAAGAAAAAGATCCATCTTCAGAGAAGAACTTAGCAAGCTTCTCGGAAGTTCCAGCAGATTTCTGGCAGAGAATAGATCTCCTCTTGCATAATACTTCAGCTTCAGCCAAAAGTTCATCAACCTTCAAATCTAAAGCATCACTTGATAAATCACCAGCATCAAGTGATTCCCCATCCATGCTCCCACTATAACCCGAACTATCTTCATCTTCCGAAGATTCACCAGCAGACGCGGGTTCTACAACCTTCTCAGTCACCTTAGCATAACATGCTGTTCCACCATTTCCTCCTTCTCCAAGCTGAAGCGACCAATCACAACCTTCATCTATTTGAACCACGAGTCCCCGGTTGGCATTTGATGACCCTGGTTGGCTTTGGTTGTTGACAGGTACCAACGTACGAACATTGTTCCTGTTCTGGTTCTGCTGGTTGCCTTGATTTCTGAAGGGATTTTGGTTTCCATGCTGAGCTGGTCTTGTGCATTCCCTTTTGAAATGACCGCGTTCACCACAGTTAAAGCAGGTCACAGCTTGCTTATCGAACCCATACTTGGTGTCTTTCTTGCTTTCCAAGTTGGTTCTCCCGGTCCTTTCCATAAACTCCTTTGCTCTTCGAATTGCACTAGCAAGAGCCCATTTAATATCCATCATTTCAAACTCATCTCTATCCACTTGCTGATAATCTTCATTAGTTAGATTGATATTCCCAATCTGACCTGCGATCAATCCACAATAAGCACTAACCAAGGTATTCAACATCTCCATATGCTCCTTGGCTATTTCGACACTGACTTTGGAAAAGTTGGAAGTGTCTAATCTGACTGTGTTTGGATTGGAAGTGGCTTGAAAGTTTGAAGAGCTTCCATAAAACCCTTGCTGTTGCGGTTGTTGCTGAGGAGCTGTCGGTTTTACATCTTGTCTTGGATACATCAAGTATGCTGAAGGATCAAACTGATCTGTTGTTGATGGTCCAGTGTTTGAGACGAAAGCTGTTTGAAGCTTCGCGTGTTGAGATGCTGGTTTTTCTCCACTGATGCCTCCTGCAATCCCAAAATACATCTCTGGACTTTGAGGAGTTAGTGTTCTTTTTGCCTTCAGTTTTTCTTCTACATCCTTGTTCTCCAATTTTTGAATTAAATCATAAACGGTGATTGTGTCTAAAACACCATTTTCTTTAAGGATTTCAAGATAACTGCTCCACTTTGCTGGTAAGCTATCAGCAAATCTCTTCGTCATTTCTTGTGGAGTGGCATTGACTTTAAAAGCAAACATCTCGCTCAACAAGTGATGAAACCTTGTAGATAAATCTGCCAAAGTCTCATTCTCCATACACGTAAATCCTTCAAATTCTTTCTTCAGCAAATCTGCTTGATCTTTCTGGATTGAGCATTTCCTTCACATCTTAACGTGAGCATATCCCACAAGCTTTTAGTAGTAGTGCAATAAACAAACTGGTGGTAAATGTCTCTGTTAAGAGCTTGTGTGAGAATCATGAATGCTTTCTTTTCTAACTCAATCTTCTTATCTACATCGGACAAAGTGCTGTAAGTTTCTGGATTTGATCCTGCAACTTCCAACTCGTTTTCAAATGGAGTGAAGAAACACATCCATAGATCTTGACCTTGCCCCTGAACATAAGTTCTCAACCTTTCTTTCCACCATCCCCAATCATTGATGTGATTCAGCTTTGGCGGTTTTGTGCTAGTACCAGTTTCAATGTCGTTCTGCATCATAGATTGAATGCTGCTGTGTTGATTTGTGACCAATGCCCATTGATTTGCAGTTATCATTGCAGCTTGAGTTGGGGCAATAGCTCGCATCCATGCAGATTTGTCGAATTCTGGCTCAGGTTGTGTAACTGATGATCGTGAAGATGTTAGAGTCCACGCGGTTGGATCCCACTGATCGTTTGTTCCCATTTTATAAAAATTAATATATTAAGTGAAAATTGATTTAAAATTAATTTTCACAAACTATATTAAAATTTCGAATGATAATCAAACAGCCGAAGGATCCTTGATCGAAAGTCCTGAAAAACACAAACTGTTAAGCTTAAACAGATTAGGATCGAAAGATGCACACAGGTTCGAAAAACAGACACTTGTTCGAAGGATCAACAGTGTTCGAAAGATCACTGTTGAGTCTCGAACAATGGTTTCGAAAGATTCACTAACTCGAAAGATTCACAGTTTGACAGATCCTTATCTTTCGAATATATATCCTTATCTTTCGAATAACTATCTTTCGAAAAGATTCCCTTGATCGAAGGATATGTCTCTGACTTCGAATGATGGGTCGAAAGATGATTATCTATCGAGCCTTCCTTGATCGTAAGATGATCTTTCGATGTCGAAAGATATCCTTCGATTGCAACTGACACAACTGACACAAAGTTGACAGGTTGGTGAGAAAGGTGACGGGTTGGTGCACAACTTTCGGCAGAAGGTATGTTCAGACCCTTCTTTTCTGCCAAAACAGATTTGGGTACCTTCCCAAAGCAAACAACTTTCGAAAATAGTCAAACAAGATCAAAATACATAAAAGTTTTGAAGAACACTTGAAAATTTGATGAAGATACCAAGAACAAACCCAGAAAATTTGAATTTTCCAGAAAACCGACACTGCCAAACACGAGTTTTGGCCGAAACTTCAATAAAAACCAACTTTTAACAATGTGAAAATGAAGAATAAACCGGTTTTTATAACAACTTTCAGCAACATGCAATGATTTTCGAAGTTTTAAAACAGAAAATTTCAGAAAATATAAACTTCAAAAACCCGAAACACTCTAAAACACTCGGTTTTAACAAGGAAAAGAGCCAAGGCTCTGATACCACTTGTAGGTCCCTCTTCGGATGAGGTCAAACCTTATCCTTGTTATATTAACACACTAGCAAGTGCGGAATCCAAGCTAGAGTGCAACCGAGTTGAGACAAGTATAAACACAAAACACACAAGGTTCACCGATTAACACCACTTGTATTAATACGAATGAAGGTTCCAGTTACAAGCTCAATGTTTACAGATGTGTTCCGTAAACTCTCTCTCTCGTGTGTGTGTGTGTGATTTCAGCAGAATGCTGCTAAGTGTTCTCCTATGGTGTCTCTCTTGTCTCTAAGTGTCTCTACTGAAATGAACACAACACTTGGGTATTTATACCCGACACAGCAGGTATGGTCGAAGGATAAGGAAGTCTGGTCGAAGGATCATCTATCGACCAGAATGCTACCGAAAGATCCATACATACCTCGAAGGATGATATCCTTCGAGGTCCATCTGTATCAATCGAATGACATTATCTTTCGAGGTCATCGAAGGATACACCATCCTTCGATGACATCCTTCGACACAAGCATGTTTCAACCAATGTGCTAACTGTTTGGCCAAGTCAAACCGGAGGATGGTTGACTTGGTCAAACTTACATCGAACGCACATATAAACAAATCTAACACAAGACATCGTTTTGTATCATGACACATTACAGACAAAGTACAGACACAAGCAGCTTTGTCTTGATCTTCGTGTCTTCAAGTCGAGACCAAATCGAACTGAGCCGAGTTGAACCGAGCCGAGTCGTGTCCACAAAATATGCATCAACAGGTTTGTTTTGGTGTATATAGCTGGAGGGGATGTCCCATCTATGATCTAGTATGGTACGTTTCCATACTACATGTTCTTATTGGTTTTGTGAAATTTATAAAATCACCGGGGTAAACCCTTTACCCAAAAAAAAAGTAGTCGATTAGGAGAACTGCTATGTCACTACAGGGTATACTCTTCCTCATGTTTCATTATTCATATTTTCTGTGCTGGGACATAAATATTCTACCTATTATGATATGAATCGCCAAAGTCTTCCTACTTCTCAATTGTTCCAATCAGATCCGAAAAATGAGAAAGAAATCAAAAGTAAGTGGATCTGAACTGAATCATGACTATATAAACTATTCTTAAGAGATTCAATCTAGATGAAATCGTGGAAGCGGACCTTTTATTTCCTTTTTCCATGTAAGAATTCGTCGTTCGATTGAATCTGCTTGTTGCTGGATGCTCCATAGGAATCCATCGCTATTCCTTTCCTTCACCGAGAAAGGTTTGTGACATCTGTGCTTGTGTAATCATTGTACAAACTCTGAACAATCCAACATTAATAAAACAATGTGTTTTGATCCCAATGTTTTTTATTTATGTTTGACATTATGCACGTTTTGATTTTTGATCGATTTTAAACTCTATATCGCATTCTGGAAAGTTATACGCAAACTGATGCATAAACGTAATGAGTTTAACGCGACAAACACTTCGGAATAGCAACATAAGTTTAACATACCTTAAATAACCTTTACATAACTTATAAATAAGTTTTAAAGGGTTTGGTATGGCAGAAAATATGCTTATTTGATCTTACAGGGACTAAAAGCGTAAAAAACGGCGTAAGTTTGCATTTACGCGCATATCTTATGTTCTTACCACATCTGGACACCCAAACTTTTTGTACAGACTAAAATATTTTTATTTTGGTGATCGGCTTGCAAAAATACCATTCGTCGCTTAATTTGGATCGTTTTCGCGTCCGTTCTAGTTTCGTCATAATTTAACAATTTAACGAATAACGCGACCATACGACCAAACGAACCGACATCCGAGAGTTTTCCGAGCATATTTTGAGTCCTCTAAACTTTAATGACCTTGTAGAGCCTTGAAAATGGCTTAACGGGGGTCAAAAGTGCTAGAAATGAACTTAATCAAGTGCAGGGACCATTTTTGCTGAATCTGCCAAACTTGTCTACACGGGCCGCGTAAGCCCAGTCTCTAGCTTACGCGGGCAGCGTAAAAAGGCCCAGCTACTGATTTCCATTTTCAGCAATCTGTTTGATGTTCAGGGGCTGTTTATGCAAATTTTCTTGTGTGTTAACCAAGTTAACACATCTCCAAGGCTTCTAATCTGCTCTTAACAGTTGTATGGTTGAGATTTTTGCTTGGAAGTTACACAAACAAATGGCATGATCTTGTGAGTTCACAACAACTATAAATAGCATGGCCATTTCATTGTTTCAAGCACCCTTGATCTGATTTCTCTAAGTTGAAGTTGTTATACTTCATACCTGAGATTTTAAGATCAAGTTCTCCCTAGCAAGGACCCTTTGTAAGCTTTCTTCGTTCTTTTATCGCTTTCCTAGCGTGAAAGTCAAACTGTGTTTGACTTTCAGCTTTGACCAGTCAATGGTCAACGCAAAGTTCGTTTGAACTTTGTAACGTGATTGTAATCACGATGGTTATAATCCTCAGTGATTATACCTACTGATTTTCACGTTAACTAGGCGTAGTGACGAGTCTAGTTTCGGTCAAAATGCGTTTTAGCACGCATTTTGCAACGGAACTACTTTTAGGTATCAAAACATTTTGTTTTGATACCAAATCAGTTTTCTAAGTAGGTTAAACATGTTTTGACATGTTTAACTCATATTAGTTTAGTGCTTGTTTAGGGTCGTAAGTTAAGCGGTCTAGACAACCGCTTAGACTTTCAACCCGACCCGATTGGTTGATCATTAGGATCCGACCAAGCATGTTTAGTGATCATAGTTGCATAGGGAATAACCTCTGAGGTTATACCTTATGATCACATAGGATTCGTTAGTTATTGTTAGTTAGCTTATATGCCCATAGGAAATGACCAAAATGCCCTTTTGAAGCATAAATCCGTAGTGATTATACCTACTGATTTCCACGTTAACTAGGCGTAGTGACGAGTCTAGTTTCGGTCAAAATGCGTTTTAGCGTGCATTTTGCAACGGAACTACTTTTAGGTATCAAAACATTTTGTTTTGATACCAAATCAGTTTTCTAAGTAGGTTAAACATGTTTTGACATGTTTAACTCATATTAGTTTAGTGCTTGTTTAGGGTCGTAAGTTAAGCGGTCGAGACAACCGCTTAGACTTTCAACCCGACCCGATTGGTCGATCATTAGGATCCGACCAAGCATGTTTAGTGATCATAGTTGCATAGGGAATAACCTCTGAGGTTATACCTTATGATCACATAGGATTCGTTAGTTATTGTTAGTTAGCTTATATGCCCATAGGAAATGACCAAAATGCCCTTTTTTTTTGGGTAAAGGGTTACCCCGGTGATTCTATTAAAATGCAACCGCAAATAAGTACAAGTAGTGAGGATGTGTTCCACACTAGTTCATATACAGGACATGCCCCATATATGTATTACAAACAAAAACAAGATACCTATGATACCCCATAACCTAGCCTACTAAACATCATGAAAAGATTTCTAGTAGACAAAACAAAGCAAAAAAACAAAGACATAAACCTCAACCGCCATCATCAAAGATAAAGCTGCCACAAACCAGCAACCCCTTCCGACGAACCAAAAACAACCTATCCATTTGAGAATTTTGTGGAAGAGGTGCTTACCCCTGCTTTCAAAGAAAAAGAAAGAGTACCCGATGTCATAAATTCATTAGTTTCATTGTAGACTTCAACGACCTCTTCCTCATCCGATTCCTGCCCGTCACTCGACTGTTTCTCGTTCTTCTCTACTCGACCTACAGAGGTATCTCCTTGATTACCGTCATCTTCATTTAGGATACCAAATGAGTTCGACGTTGAGACCTGATTAATCATCGGATTCCTCAGAGACGATTTCGGTTTAGGTTTGACAACTGGTCTATAGATTAACTTAGGCTTCTGATTTTTCATATGAAGCCCTTGATTATTAGCTTTCTTCTTTTTGGCCCCCACGTCCTGAAAGTCATCATTATTCTTCCTCTCAGTATCCCCAATCGAACTTACCTGAGGGTTCTTAGGACACGAGCTCTATTCATGACCGAAAACACAACAAGAAGAACATCTTAAAGGCTCCCAATCATACTCAATTTTAACCTCCACCATTGAATGACTAATACCATCCAAAGATGGGATTGCAACAGTAACAATCTTCCTTAACTCAACCCCTGCCTGAACTTCAATAAGTGCTCTAGCATAGCTGCTTCTTCCCCAAGACTCCGCACACATTGTGGCAGTATACGAATCTAACCTCATAGGCACCCCAATCTTAGATGCAAGTAAACTAAGCCCATCCTCAGTGAATGCCGCTAAAGGCACATCATGCATCTTGACCCAAACTGGGATAGATTTTAAATCCTCTTTTTCCAACTTACTAGAGACCGACCACTCTTTCAGAATTATTGGAACATTTCTTATCATCCACGGACCATCCTCTAACATTTGGTCCATCCCTTCTTTAGTTTTGAACTTAAAGAAAAAGAAACCATGTGCATTCATCATAAGTCTTGACAAACCATATTTTGCCCAATTGTTCTTTGCAAAAAAATCCACCACAGGAAATGCAAGTCGTTTACCCAAAAAGTAACCATACAAAGTGTTTGCATACCTGTCAGTGACTTATTTAACTGAAGACAGTGGAATAACAACGTTCGCTCCGTCAACAGCCTCACTCGATTCCATCACCCTAAAGTTTACCTTAACATTCTCTTTAGCATCCTTCACAACATTCGCAAAAGATAATCGTTTCGCAGGTCCAGAGACTGTTGGTTTCCCCTTGTCAGCCGAAAAAAATGTGCCAAAGTAGTCTGACTTTGGCGCATACCCCATGGAAGTATGAATAGTCCCTGCCCGATCCGAGTCAGAGTGCAGCAGCTTCTCCACATCAATTGGAACAGAAACCTTTGTCAATTCGTCAATTATATTAATCTGATGAGGTTTCGTTGGAGACTGAACTACTCCCCGTCGAGGAAGCCAAGTATTACCTTCAACATCCATTACTCGGCTGGCGAGACCCTCAAACGAGAATGAAGTTCTGCAACCGTCATCATGGTGATCGACCCCTTGAGTCTTATGCGCATCCATTCAGAATAATACACCTCTCTCCAATAAACACAAACACAATCGTTCATACACGAAGAACTCCGAGCAGCAAAGAAAACAAGAAACACGACCGGAACAAAAACCCTAATCTAGCGATACCATATCCCATGATACAAGAACAAGGCGGCGATTTTACTTTAATCAAAACCCTAATTTTCACGATAACTACAAAGAACAGAATCAGTAATGACCAACCTGTTAATCGGCAGATTACGAAGAAGATTAGGGTTTCATGAGGGCAGAATCGCCTAGGCTAGAGAGAGAGTTCTATGGGTAAGTGCCCAAGAGTCCAACTGGAGTCACCAAAATGCCCTTTTGAAGCATAAATCCGTATTTTGCCTATGTGAACATGTTTTTGACATATAATCTGATTTAGTAACATGTTTAGGAATAATTAGGCCTGTAAGACTTGACATAGCACATAGTTAACCATCCGACCATAGTTTTGCGCAACCGACGCATTATAGTAGCTTAAACTACCATAACAGGTCAAAACGGGTCAAGAGCATTTAGGTAGAGTTCCAAATCAGAATGTTAGCTCTATTAAATCATACCATATGAGTTCAAATACTCATTTGATTTATAGAACCATATTTGATTTAGGATCCGTTAATTAACATATTTACCTATACTAGGTGCCTTGTTGATTCCGTGATACTTGGAGCTTAATTTGGTCTTATTCTCAAGACTAATAAGCAATCCCAAGTGAGTACATAGTTCCCCTCTTTTACCGCTTTCAAATACTTTGGGGTGATACACATGTGCATACTTGTTACTTTCGTGCTTTCATTGCTTTTATAACATAAACATGCTAGCTTCACCTAGTACACATATAGTACATGCTTTCAATTATGTTTTGCTATGTATGTTTACTTAGCATGCTAGCACATTGATTTCATAAACATCTTTGCTATGTATGTTTACTTAGCATGCTAGCATATTGATTTCACAAACATTTTTGCTATGTATGTTTACTTAGCATGCTAGCACATTGTTTTCATGAACATTTCTACTATGTATGTTTACTTAGCATACTTAGTACATGGTTTTCACATGCTACATTGGTTATGACATTTGGTATGTTTAATCGGGACAATAGTACATTCATTAACATTGATCACGCCACTCGGTAGTATGTATTGGTACCATAGGACTTGACAAATCCCGTTTCCGACTTCCTAGGTTTGTTTGGAAGTTGGGAATGACATAATCCGATATACATAACTTAGATGAACCTTTAATATGTTTAAAGGTTTGTCGCCACAGTTGCAAGGCTTGAATGTATGCGATTAACATTATTGCATAAATGTTTGTAATCATAAAGCATTGTTTTCTGCAAAACATAACATTTGATTTAAACTTAGGTTTATTCAAAAACTTTGTGTTGTACATTTACCTACGGGGTTGAGTAAATGCTTTTATTCACCGTACATGACATTGTTATCACATTTACATTATTTCTAAGCTATTTCTAAGCTATGTAAAGGATATTTAGGGCATGTTTAACTTATGACCAAGTTCCGGAATGTTCGTTACTATACAAATCGGCATACTTTCGCAGTTTGACACAAATAGTCCATACGATCGAACAGACTTGTTTTCAACACACCAAACCATCCAAAACTTATTTTTAAGTTATCTAAAGGTTATTTAAGGTATGTTAAGCCTATGTCACTATTCCGGAGGGTTTGTCGCGTTAAACTGACTGTGTTTACGCACCAGTTTGCGTATAACCTTCCAGAAAGCGGTTTAAAGCTTGAAACCGAATTCGAATCAAAACGTAAAATCACCAAACATAAATACACACATAATAACACCAAAACACATATAATAACACCGAAACACATTGTTTTATTGATAATTGCTATTGTTTTATATTGTACATCGATTACAAAGCACAGTTGTCACACTTGTCTCTCCTGCTGTAACTAACCGCTTTCGTATAGCTGGATACAATGCCTTCTTATTAATATGTTTTTCCCGAGGACAGAGAACGATTTCGAACATCGTTTTCTGACCCTATAGATCAATCGTTGGTTGGTAACAAGTATCAAAGAACGCATTCTATCAGACTCAGGCAGTGGTGATCAGCCTATTAACTAAACATTATTATGCCTTTTGTTCACTATATGGCATCACAGTCTATTTTCTTTCTATTACTATCTTTCTAGGTAAAAAACTGGATCAATAGCTTTTCAAAACTCTTCTCTTGCTTGCTTCATCTCGCCTGATAGTATGGCATTCAGTGACTGTAACAAGGCAGTGTTCGCGCAGTCCTATGAGATAACCAGTAGAAAGTAGCCTCAACATTCTTCCAATAAGAAACCTTACCACACCTTGAAGAGAAGCTCGGGTCAGTCCAACTCCGAGTTCTTCGGCATTCATTCGTCTTTCTTCCTCCGACAGAATAAGAGTCATTCTAGGTTAGGTCTCTGGTTAAGATACTAAGATCTCTTTCTTTCATACCACCAGGAAGCCTAGCTACTTTCTTTATCGGTGACTAAAAAATGAACACTTTCGCTAGAAATTCTTTTTCACAGTTCAGTAATAGGCTCTCTTTTCTCTAGCCCGGAGCTGGCACTCCTAAAGCAGTTAACCATATGTGGGATTTTCCCAATATCCTGCCTTCCTAGATTAAACTTTCAATCAGTCAATCAAGCAGGCTGCTATTCCATAGATGGCGTAGAGCTCTTAGTCCGCGCTAGCTCATGAAAGAAAGCTTTGCAACTACGCTCTAACTATTGATATTGCAACTACGCTAAAAAGGGCACATCAGCTTTCTCTGTATGTGGATTTTGGAGTCGCACTGATCGACAGGAAGAGCTCAAATTAGTAGACGGAAAAGAAGATGCAAAAGCTTTCGCACTTACTCGCAAAAACTCCTTTTTCTGTATTTGGTACTTGTACTCTATGTAAGTCTCATTAGTTAATAGTAGAGCTCAGATGGACTAAGCGAGGCAGTACTCTGAGCCATATCCAAGACTAGTAGCATTAGTTCCCCTCTCACCAAACCTTCCGAACTTGTGCAAGCCAATTGCGGTGACTTTTACAGTTGCTTTTCATGCAGCCATTGGGATTCCTCTTCAATCTAATCTTAGTTCCCTTCTTCTTTGCTGCCTCACTTCTTGTAAAGAGGAGCAGCTTCCTAATCGACATCGGTTAGCACCTTGCCCCCTTCCTTGACAGAACTAGAGAGCCGGTCTTTTTCTCGCCCTGACAGAGAACGAAGGGAAGGTAGCAGCAAGCCTTACGTTAAGCAAGAAGGAACAAAAGTCTTATATGTGCGATTACGAATTCCATTTCATTAATAAAGAGGCATTCCAATAACAGAAGTGAACCTGTTGGAAGTGAAGTAGGGTCGGGAGATATAGGCTTCCCTTTTAAAAAGTCCCCTCTCGTAGGCCTCCCTTTCTGTGACAAAGAGGCATTCCAATAACAGAACTGAACCTGTAGCAGCACTGTCTATTAGTTATAAGGTTAATACCTTTGACATTCTATCATAAATTTTTAATCAAAGATATTGCATTCTGTGCCTTAATGATGGACTTTCTGATCTGACTTGCATTCCTTCATTGATGTCCGATAAATATCCAATAACGGTGCTGAAGTAGTGAATCTATCGGCACCATAGCTGTGGCATATAACTTTGGACCTAACGACTGGCCCAGTAACCTTTTGGAATGGGCGATCCCCGTAGGCAACAACCACAGTAGTAGTTGCGAAACTACTGGGCCGGGAGAGGACAACCTCTTGTTCCTGCTCCTCTTTTTTTGCTTCAGGGATGGAGGTCCTACGGTAGGTAACAGCAGGTACAAGCAACTTGACCGAAGGGGACCAGCGTTTCTACTCTTCCACCGAGGAGCCGTTCGCAGCGAGAAGCAAGGGATGTCATGAACGGTGGGAGGTCACAGAGAATTTACCTACTCATAGAGTGATCCTATGATCGATACAGGATATATACTATCTCTTTCTTTATTCGATTTTTTTCAGAAAAAAAGAAGGGTGACTCAACTTCTCAGCTAGAGTTGGGGGTGAGACTTGTTGGCATAATGCAAGCTGGAACGTGGGAATTCGAGGTCTCATGAACAGTACTAAAAACCTACTTTTTTTCTTTTTGGACAAACGATATCAGGTCAGGTCTATGGATGGATCCAGATCTACGGGCCTGCTGGCCCCGACCGATGAGCATAGGGAATCTATACTCGAGCGTTCAACTAGGCCCCTGACAGGATAGGTGAGGAATCGCTCTTGATTTTTTTATTGGGGTATACAACTTCTCCGAGCCGACTAGCATCTTTTTCCACTGCGCATTTATCGAACAAAGAAGACGACTATAGGATCGAATTCGCTTTCCATGGTGAACTGGTCGTCCCATACCTTCTGCCTGTCTCATATGTGTGGAACCAAGTCTTTTTCGGTTCCACCCCCCCCCCTCGAATACATAGGGTCGGTAGGACTGGGTTAGAAAAGGTTCCTTGTTGCCAATAAACTTTCCCCGGACTTCGATTCCCCGTACTCATAAAGGGTTTTACGGTCGGTACTAACTAAAGAAAAAGTGTCTTCTTTCTAAGATTAGGTGTGGAGAGCTTTTTGCGGGGAAACTTGCAAGTACAGTTTGGGGGGAGACGGGCATTGACCCAACCTTATGAGTATTCGGACTATAACAGTTCCGATGAACAGTCACTCACTTTTGACATTTATACGATTCTAGAAGATGATCTAGAATTGGGTCATTTACGTTTATTAGAAGTGGACAATCAAGTGGTTGTACCAGCCAAAAGTCATCTACGTATTATTGTAACATTTGCTGTTGTACTTCATAGTTGGGCTATACCTTCCTCAGGTGTATAATGTGATGTTGTACCTGGTCGTTTAAATCAAACCTCTATTTCGGTACAACGAGAAGGAGAAACTTTTGAAAAAGTTTTCAAATAGCCATTCATAGTTTATGAATTATGCTTAGTAGGGGCCTAAATACAGGAATGGTTCAGAGTCAGACCATGCCTTATGACGAAAGGGGGAGAAAGGACTGTCGATCTGTGATCAAAGAAAACTATACCTGAAGAATGGGATACAGATTGACCGGCACAAAAGCCATCTCTATCAATCTATGCTCATTGAGGAGACGGCGATAGAGAAAACTTTGTCACCCCCTTGTCACTTAAAAGTAAAGAAGAGATCCAAACTTTTGAATATCAATTTGGTAGGATCGAGGATGGAATCGAATAGCGAATGCACTTGACAGACCCGCCATCTCTTTCCTTCAATAATGCCTTCACTTCACTTCAAGATGCTATTTTCCAATAAGAAAAAAACTACCTTTTTGAATGGAAGAAGCCGAAGGGGTGAACGAGCGCTGCGGTAACGAGCTTTCCTTCTGCCAACCTTTATAGGAGTAGGGGAGCGCGGTGAGATAGATAGACGTCCAATACTGAACCAGCTAGTTGCTCGACCTTAGTCTTGGGCCGATCTCACACTTCAATCATGCCCTTCGTACTTCGACCCAAGAAATCGATCGATCAAGAGGCTAATCTCTTTTGTTTGGGCCGGTAGCTAAAAGAAAGTCCTCGCTTTCTCTTAAACAAGGGAAGGGCAGCATAGCATTAGCTTCAATGAAACAAGCTCAACCTTGATCAAGGTGGTAGGCCGAAGAACCCGTGAACGCTTCAACTTGGCCACTAAAGAAGGCGAAGGTTGGGCGAGAGAATAGGCCAACTTACTTCTTACTGCTATGCCATGGTTGAAGCTTTAGGCTCCATAGATGGAACTATGTATTAGGTATTACGGAGGGGAGGACACCACACAACACCCCACGGAGTGGCGGGGTTCAATGCCTAAAAAGAAAAAGAAATAAATAAAAAGAAAAGGGGGAAATATGACTCTATGGTTGAGGGGAGGAGAGAAAGAACGCATGCATGGATATTATGTCTGTCGGAGGTTCGAGAATCTATGAAAGGACATCTAAAGCTAAGGTTACTAAGTAAAGGAAGTCCGAGAGAAGTGGTGATCTCATCTTGCTTGTTGGGAGAGAGGATGCTTCTGGACCACCTTTTCTAGCCAGATAGCGAGCGATCACTCAACAATGAACACTAACTGAAAGCGCCCGGGAATGAGTACCTATCCCTTACGGGAATCGAACCCGTGTCTTCGACATGAAAAGACGATGTCCTAACCACTGGATGAAAGGGACCAAAAAGCCATTCTTCATATACCGCTCCGTGGGCTCCGAGAATAGAAGTGGTTCGTTTTCTTTCTATACGAAATTAAAGATTTCGTTTGTGTTCATGTTGGCGAATTCAGATGTAAATTTGGCAGTTCGTCCCCCCTTCCTACGGTTCCCCCACCCCCTGAATAAGTAAGGCCCTGCTCTTTCTAAGAAAAAAAAGTGGGGAGAAGCGCCCGTTTGAAGTAGCGAAGGCCTATGCTACAGCAAGAAAAAAGTAGGTTTCGGTTACGAAGTCACTTAGTCGAACTATAAAGAAAGAGAGGCTAAGGTTACGAACTAAGGTCAACTGGTTAAGGAAAGCTCAGGTTATGAAAAAGTTTAGCTATTAATTAATTAAGTAGTAGTGAGACGGAGTTGCGTCAGCTGTGGATATAGACTAGGCTAAGGGGTGGACTTCATCTCTTCTATTCTCTTCATTTACACCTTACACTACTGCTGAGTCTAACGAGGATCAGGTGCGAAGCCTTCCGATGTCACTGTGGAGCGAGACTGCGCAAATGTAGAACATCATAGAAACTTCGCTGACTTTCTCATAAACCTTGATTTTGCTACGCTTAATAAGAAGCCGCAATAGCTGAAATTGGTTCGTGTTCCATTTCCAAAGTCAGTCGTCTTTACCCAAGTGTGAACTTTAGACGACTCTCAAGCGGTTCCATTCCTTCTTACTATACTTCTGGGTCAACCCAACCCGAATGGGAAGAAGGGGGGGTCAGCCAAACAGCGGTCTACTTTGTACGTTTGCTGAGCAGACCAATCAAGCATTTTTTTTATAAAAGGAAGGGAACTTCTCACCGAAGGAGGCAGTAGGAATGAAGGAGGTGGGAAGGTACCGCTTCTAGAAGGGTTGCTTATCCTTCACTTTTTTTAGAGCGTATCGCTATGAAAAAGAAAAACAGTTTATGTAATCGGAAAAAGGGTTACGGTTGCGGAAACCAGAGAAAGTCGGGAACCATAGGTTAACTTTTGAATCAAAGTAGCGACGAACCGAGTATTACGACTACAGGGGGAGAAGCAAAGAGCTTCGTAGATAGCTTCGCTTCCTCGTCGCTTCTTTCTAGCGACCAGCTTCTCAAGTGGGTGGCTTGGTAAGCAAGCTACCTTCAGCATCGGTAAATCCCTAAATAGGCTGGAATGGTGGGGAAGGAAGCCCTCCCTATTTCAATGGAAAGGGGGGAAGAGCTCTTTCATAGCCGCTCCTCTACGACTACCTTTCGCCCAACATGATCACGAACGAAGACAGAGAATTGCGTAGATAGGAGGACGAAACGAACCAACCCACTTGTCCTTATCAGAACGATTGAAGAAAGAAATAGAATGGTGTCCCCTTTCACCCAGGGGAGATCTTCGGAGAACATTGTCGGGGACAGGGTGAGAACCTTCCGTTGCTTACACCCTTTAAGTGTTGGTTCTTCCGGGGATAGATCTGGTTTCAAGATCTATGAACAAGAGAGATCCCTAAATCTCCATTTAAAAAAAGAGATGAATAGATAAGGTGAAGCCAGCTGAAGGAAGGGCGCTAACGAGCAAGAAAATGGATGCGCTAACGCGCAACGGCTTTCCTTTCTCTGATAGAGGCTCGCTTCTTCTATTCAAGTTCAGCTTCTTTTCATTTTGATCGGAGTAGGTGCTTGCTGTTTGCTCGCTGTCTACTAAATGAGCCTTTACTGCCAACCTGGTCCCTCTCTTTAATCTTAAGTAAAGTGAAGTCAAATCAATGAAGTGAACATCCCAACCTCTTTGTTTGAAGCTTTGTTTCACTTCATTCGGAAAGAGAACAATAGACTTGCAACTATAGTATAGGAAAAAGCTTCTCTTTTTGGCTATGTTGTCGATTGCTGGTAATAAAGCCCCGGGGCCTGATGGATACACTTTTTTCTTGGGTAAAGGGTTACCTAGGGTTTTTTCCATTCGCCCATATACGCAGATGTATACACTTCGGTGTTTTTTAAAAAGTCTTGGGATATTGTGGGTAAGGATGTTTATCAGGCGATTCGGGATTTCTTTGCTAATGGCTAGTTGTTGCACCAATTTAACCATACGGTAATCTCGTTAATCCCTAAGGTTCCTACACCCTCCTTAATTACGGACTATTCCAATTCCGCGTTGTAACACTTTATATAAGTGTATAAGCAAGATTATTACCAATCGTATTGAAGAAGGGTTGTGTGATATCGTTAGTATCAACCAGTCAGCTTTTGTTCTGGGCAGGAGGATCCAAGATAATATTCTGCTAACTCGGGAGCTTATGCATAATTATCATTGTAATGCGGGTCCACCTAGATGTGCGTTTAAAGTCGACATTCAAAAAGCTTATGATACAGTTGATTGGAATTTTCTTCGGCACACTTTGTTGGGGCTTTGAAAGTAAAATGGTGAAATGGATTATGGCTTGTGTTACGTCTAAATGGTTCTCTTTAGCCATTAATGGTAATTTGTTCGGTTACTTTAAAAGTAAGAGAGGGTTGCAGCAGGGAGATCCCATGTCTCCTTACTTGTTTACGTTGGTCATGGAGGTCCTTACTTTGATTCTGCAAAACCAGGTCTCGTTATCAGCAGAGTTCAGATTCCATAGCAAGTGTAAAAAACAACGTATTATAAACATCTATTTTGCGGATGATCTATTTTTATTTGCTCGTGGTGATCATGGGTCAGTGAAGGTAATCCTAGAGGCAATTAACGGTTTTAAAAACATGTCGGGCCTTGTTCCTAGTTTGAGCAAGAGCACAGTGTTCTTTGCAAATGTTCCGAACACTGTTAAGGACCGAATTCGAAACATCATGCAGTTTGAGGAGGGCCAGTTGCCAGTTCGTTATCTAGGGGTCCCTTTTGTTTCATCTCGGCTCTCGTATAAAGATTGTAATCGGCTAGTGGAAAATATGGAGAGACGAATTACTGATTGGAAGAGTAAGTGCCTTTCGTTTGGTGGAAGGCTTCAACTAATTCGATCAGTTCTTTCCTCGATACATATTTATTGGGCGGCGGTATTCACTCTTCCAAAACGTATTATCTATGAGTTGGAAGGTAAGATGAGGCGTTTCCTTTGGGCTCAAGGTAATGATATCAAAGGTAAAGCGAAGATGAGGTGGGAGAGGGTTTCTTTGCCGAAAACGGAAGGTGGCTTGGGCATTCGTAGAATTGTGGATATGAACAACACGCTTATGGTTGCTCACATTTGGAGTCTTCTCATGATGCGGGAGTCATTATGGGTTAAATGGATGCACTCCTATCGTATTAGAGGCCATAACTTTTGGGATATTCCGTTGCGAAGTAATGTCACATGGACTTGGAGGAAGCTATTAAACCTTCGACCTATTGTCCAGCAACATGTTTGGACTAAGATTGGGGATGGTACGCTAACATCGGTGTGGTTCGATAAGTGGGATGACATTTGTCCTTTGAACTCATTCATTACGCCGCGAGCCACTGCTAATGCGGGTTTCACGTTAAACACATAATCATGGGGAGTGGGGATGGCCGAATCAGTGGCTTATCCGATACCCAATCCTCCATAATTTGCAGCATATTGATCTTCGGCCTCTTAGTGATAAGGTGATTTGGAGATCAACATTAGGAAAGGATTTGGATTATAGTGCTTCGATTGTTGGGATGTCATTCGGACCGTCAGAATGAAGTCCCGTGGTCGTCCATGGTTTGGTTTCCTCAAGCTATTCCTCGCCATTCTTTTTTCATGCGGCTGCTGGTCAACAAGAAATTGAAGACGCAGGATATTATGGGCAGGTGGTATTCTTCGGGTAATATGAACTTCAACTTGTTGTGTTGTTCCTTGTGTACTTCAGGGCCAGATTCTCATGAACACCTTTTCTTTGTGTGTTCATATGGAACGCAGATTTGGAATGGAGTTAAGGATATAGCGGGCTTGAATTCCGTCTCTAATTCTTGGGATAACATTTATGATCATCTAGTGCAGTTCGGGAATTCTAAGAACACGAGGCATGTTATTGGCAAACTGGTGGTAAGTACGGCGGGTTATTTCGTTTGGCAGGAAAGGAATTCGTGATTGTTTTCATATGAAAAATCAGAAGCCGAAGTTAGTTTATAGACCAGTTGTCAAACCTAAACCAAAATCGTCCTTGAAGACTCCGATGAATAACCAGGTTTCAACATCAAACCCGTTTGACATCCTTAAGGATGATGATGGAAGTCAGGGAGGTACAACTGTGGGTCGAGTGGAAAAGAAGGCTACACAGTCAAGAGAAGAGCAGGAATCAGATGAGGAGGAGGTCGTTGAAGTCTATAACGAAACTAGTGAATTTATGACCTCGGCTACACATTCACCATCTTCGAGAGCAAGGGCTAGCACCTCTTCCACAAAGTTCTCCAATGGATAGTCTCTTTTTGGTTCGTGTGAAGGGGCTGCCAGTTTGTGGCAACTTCATCTTTGATGATGGCGGATGAGGGTTTTATTTTGTTTTGTTTTGTCTTGTCTACTGGATATCTTTTCATGATGTATAGTAGGCTAGGTTATGGGGTGTCATAGGTTGTTTGTTTGTTTGATTTACATATATGGGGCATGTCCTGTATATGAACTAGTGGGGAACACATCCTCACTACTTGTACTTATTTGCGGTTGTTTTAATAGAATCACCGGGGTAACCCTTTACCCAAAAAAAAGTGCTGCTCGGCTTATAGAAATCATTTTAGCAACCATCAGGATGAAACTTCATACGATGCGGTTTAGAAGAACAACCCAAGTGGAGCGGATATTACAAGAGTGGAGTCTACCTCGAGGGCTCGTTGTTGAAGATGACGATTGTGGTTAAGAGTCGTTTTTATTGCTGTGCCATTGCTGACGTATTTGTCTAGTCTATTTGCTATTGTTTAGCTTGGATTTATGTATTTGTAACTCTGGTATGGCATGTCATGCTAGAGAACTGGGGAATACTCTAATCCTCACTTGTTTTTTTTTATTATATAAAATTCACCTGGGTAACCCTTTACCCAAAAAAAGCTTCTCTTTGATAGCGGTCATAGGGGAGTTCAGAAAGGATCTGATCGTAGATAGAGACTGAAACCTGTGCGGGGGTAGGGGCGGATGTAGCCAAGTGGATTAAGGCAGTGGATTGTGAATCCACCACGCGCGGGTTCAATCCCCGTCGTTCGCCCATCAATAAATGGACCATTTGTTACAGAGACAGAAGACAAACCTTGAAAGCTTTTTTTTCTGCAAGTCATCTCGAGGCTTCAAACGCATCCAAGCAATTGGTATCAGATTGAAGCATAGAAATAGATTCGCGTCACCTACTTGCTGAAAGCACAAATGGAATGGCCGATCATGAATTCTATGAAGTTTTTAAGACCTTCACTTTTGAGTGCATAATGAATGAAATGAACCCCCAGATGAGGAGCAAATCTCCCCTCCCTTTTAATAAACCATGGGGAGCCCCTAATAGTTTACCAGACAAATTGAGTTATCGTGACGAGACCTTTCTTAGTGGAAGATCGGAATTCTCTTCATCACGAGACTGATCGGATCAGACACCCGAGAGACCTCCACAATTGAGTAAGTAAGAGGACAACAAGCAAAGAGTTATGCTTTCATTTCTTTGTCCGTGGAACGGACTGAATCTAAATTATTCTATACATTGATTATAAAGTTACTTACGAGTCGGAATGGTCTGGCATAATGAGTGTAGCTCAGTGCTCTTTCTCCTTAACAGTCGAGCTATTTCTTTCCTTTCAAGAAGCACGAGTGGAACGGTCAAACCGTTAAGTCAACATGTTGAGAAAGAGATTGATCGTCACATACGACATTGCCCTAGAATGATATTAGTCGTTATATACAAGATTAGAATTAGTCCATTGTTGTTTGATCTTTTACTCGGACAAGTGCTACAACCATCGAGTTGAGGAGCGAGACTAAGGTCGACCGTTAGGGAGACTAAAGAGGGAGGCTAAAACGAATGCTTTCAGTATGCCGCAAGTGACTTTAAGAAGGTGTTATGCTGGACACATGAAGGACTAAATTCATCCAGGTCCTAGTAGTTACACGAAAAGCTTTCTTGCTTACTGCTCTACTGGTTTCAAGCAAGACCTAGCCTCTCCAGCTTATTCATTAGGGCGAAGAGGACTAACTAGTTGTCGACAGGAGATGCAGGCAAGGAAGTCAATAGAGAGGTTAAAAAGACATACATAATGTAAATTCCTGGTAGTTCTTGACTGACTGCTATTAGTATGAACTTTCTTTTATGAATGATCTTTCTTTATCTCCACAAAGGGAAGATTCATGAATGAAATCATAGATTAACCAAGACGATTTAAAGAAGAATTGCAGCGTAGTCAACAAGCATCTCAACTTCCTGGGGTAACCCTTTACCCAAAAAAAAGCCTAAAAAGAGCCCTGAAAGAGGCGTCTACGTCTGATCTAAAGACGGATTGATAATCACCTATGAGGTAGTTGTTGTGAGGCATAGAACTTAACCTTAAATGCTAGTATGAGACCTACCTCTCACTCTATCGACGTAGGTGGTTGCTTTTCCACTTTTGAGTCGGACTGCTACAACTGTTTAGCTATAGGAGGGAGTCCAATAAAGGGCAAAGATTTAGAGTAGGACTGCTCTACACTTTAGGGACAGCCTTTTAGTCCTTGAAAGTGAGTTCTTTTAGTCGAGTTCTTTCCCGCAGTTGTGACCCTTCATCGTACTTTTAGTCAAGCTCAGCCTATCCTAATTAGGATTAGCCTCTTTCTGCTTTCAATTTTCAACTGGAAAGTTAAGGCTATCAAACCTTGAACACTAACCTTAAGAGCTTTAACCAGTAGGATGAGTCGGCACTTGCTCTTTTGAGTTAGGTAGTTGCTGTTAGTCCTTTAAAGCCTATGTTCATTTCGATAGTAAGCTGCTACAACCATTGATTAAAGAGAAGGGCCATAAGGAGTGTAGCGAAGTGATTCTCCTAAGAGTGAAAGTGGAACGGGTAGAAGCCTTCTAAAGTAAAGTCAAGTAAACACCCGCTCTGAAGCACTTCTTGTCCTATATTGGGGTTTTAGTCCTAGCGACGGTTGTAGCTGCTTACTATAGAAAGTCATATAGGCAACAACAACTATTAAGAAATGCCAGGGCCGACTTATTTCTGGGGCATCAACTTTCGTTTTTGCTTAGTCAACTTGGCCTCAGAGACCGTTTTTCAACTGTCTGAAAGATCTCCGTTTTGATCCTCTTTCTCAGTCGACTAGCTTTTGTGAGAGATCTAAAATCTCCGAAATCTCCCCACTGTCTCAGAGGACTAGCTTTTTGGGGAGATATAAAAAATATCCAAAACCTCCTTGGTAGAGGCCTGATTATATTCCTTAGCTAATGAGTTAGTTTAACAACCTTCGGTAACTCCTAATTAGGTACATAAAGAAAGATTCTGAACCAATCTTTGAATCAGGCTATCGCCTGCCTAAAAGAAAGGTCTCATTGGAGAAGCTTGACTGAAGGGTCCTAAGAGCAAGGTGCTTAGCCGCTCTTCCTTTGCTAACCGAACACCAACCCGATCTAGCATTCGAAATAAGCTAAGAGCTTTAAGCCAACAGGCATACTAACTCGCTAGCCAGCAAGCCAGCAAGGCCCCCATCTTCATCAACGGCAGAGTATGTCGGGCAAAGAATGGCTTCTCGCGGTCCTTCATGACACCAGAGTTGGATTATACTTTGGAGTTGATCAAACTCTGGCTCACCTGGAAAGTCCTTTTTCATTTCAATTTTTCATTTTGCCCAGGATAGAAGCAGATGTCCAACGGTGATGGGTTGTGTGTACTCTATGCAGCACGTGGAAGCCGTCCAACAGTAAGTTGGGGCTTTGTCAGCCCAACACCTTCCTGGCCATGGGAAAAGCATAACCATAGATTTTGTAGGACGATTGCCATATCTCTTAAATTCAAGGGTGGAATCACTACGTTTTTGTTGTAGTCGACCTTTCGAATTTAGTAAGATGGCCCTTTTGTACCAGGTCGACGCGTTGGTCGAATTCTGCTTCAAAAATGTACAGGTCTAATGTTGTCTTTATCCAAAAGATGTT